>JAFBJR010000905.1:12908911-13014077 GCA_016785285.1 Brachirus orientalis
GTAGGAATCCGTTGACGCAGTTCAAAATGGGATACATAATGTTACACAAGCAGCTTAATATGAATAATTGACCTCATTTCATTGCCTCTGAGCAATACCCACCAACCTCTTCTGTTCCTGTTCTGTTCTGACCCTGACCTTTAACCTCTCCTTGTGATGGGGGAGTGGGGGGTGAAAGTAAAAAGAAAATGCACCAGCACAGGAATTAATTCCTCTAAGAAATACATCTCTCCAATCGTACACTGAGAGGCTGCTCTGAGACGTGATCGTTATCTTTCGGCTCACTTTCACCCCTGCTCTGTCTTTATTTCTAACTTTCACCTGACCTCTGCTTCTCTGTATCACTGCCCATAAATGTCCTGTCCACACTAATGGATTCATTTGTCCTCTGGACTTTCAACCATGCATCAACCACCAAAGCAGTTTATTATAAAAGTCTTGTTAAAAATTGCCATGTGACAGTATAATGGTGGACTCGCATATACTGTATGTGTTGCTTCAACCCTTGACAACGGACAAGTCTGTTGCCTGTATCTGCTGGAAGTATCTACCAGTGGTTAGCAGAGCAGTGTAAATATGTATTAAAAGTTGCTCATGTTTCTAAATTGATGGTGGTAATGCTGCTAATATTGGAGGTACTTTATCCAATGCGTTGGTGTTTTAAAATGGAAACATACAAAAACTACCTGAAAGGGCTTGTGAGGTAACATGAACATCCCGCTCACATTCATCAGCTTTAATTTTGAGGTGGACACATTTGACCTCAATATTCCTTCTCACCTGCTTCTTTTTTTTTCTTCCTCCTGTCCTCTTAACCCCACCCACCCCCGCATACCCCTCTTCCTCTATCCATTTTCCTATGGTTCATTATTTCCATCATTATCCCATGTCCTTTATGCCATCCTTTATTTTGTGTTAGACTATCAAACCCCCCATCCTCTCTCCTCTATACATCCTTCCTTTCTCCCTCTGTCTTCCCATATATCACCCTTGCTCCCCCCCTTTGCTTCACATTCCTTTCCATAACACTTTTGTATATTGTCGTTATGAGTGAAAGTGCAGTGCAGTCACAGACCATGTGCAGCTAAGTGCTCTGCATTAGTTATGCACACATGACTTTCAGACATTGTGGCTCCTCTTCCACTCCTGTGTCTCGTCTTCCACTTTATATTTTTATCTGCTTTTTTAATTCTTAAATTTTTTGGCTTTGCAGTTTTGTGTGGGTTCTTATGGACCATATATAAAGTTCTAGTTTCTGTTAATTGTCTGAATCTTTGGTTTTTAAAATTAAGCATGATTCATTTCATATTACAGTGGCATTTTCAGTCAGAAACCCCTCAAATGTTTAAGTAAGTCTATGTGCATATTACCAGGCTGAAGTGACTCATATCCGTGTCCATGCTGGTTCTCCTGCTTCATCCTACTGTCCAAAAACATGCAGATTGTGGATTAGGTTAATTGGACACTAAATTGACCATATGTGTGAATGTGAGAGTGAATGGTTGTTTGTCTCTGTATTTGTTCCTGCAATGTCCAGGGTGGACCCTGCCTTTCACCCTATATATCAGCTGGGATTGGCTCCAGTCCCCCGTGACCCTTGTGTAGACAATAATGAATTAATGTGGCCATGTGAGTGAGTGAGAATGGTCTTTAGAATCCATTATTTTACTATTTTACTACATACATGACCTGAGTGTTGATTTGCTGTAGAAGAACTGAGAAGAGTGCCATACAGTCTAAATCTCATCCACAAGTTTGCTATGATAGCGTCCATTTCTGACTGTTTCTGCTTCAGTATAGAAGTAAGACATTTTCTGTTATTGATGAGGCATACGAATAGGTATCAATGTGTGTTTTGTTTCATAAGGCTGGTCTGTTGACATGAAAATCAGATGCAAGACACTTGTAGCTTTGAAGACAAATCGTCTGTAATGAATTTAAGCAATGGGGTTGGTAATCTGAATGTTACCTAAGATGACAAGTTTGAAGTCAAACTCATACCCTTAACTCATTTGTCAACTAGTTGGTTACTGATTAATACAATATGTTTTATTAGTTAATTAATCTTTATCTAGTATTTAATTGACAGTTATGTCACTGGTATCATTTTCATTATCTCACTCTGACAGAAAGTAAGGTCACTTTTTCTTTACTTAAATGTAAGATGTACACCCAGCAAATCAAACTTAGTAGAGAATCATAGGCTTTAAATTCATATAGCATTCAATTTAAAGTGGTTAAAGTGGGGGTTTCCTAAGCCTGCGAGAGTTGCACTACTTTGACCATATCGAGTCCTAAGACAGATTCAGCTGAAATCAACTTGAGAGTTGATTGGGCAATCACAGACAAGCTTTCGGCCACACTGGTCAATCAGCTCAAATCTGCTTAGCACGTCCCATCATCAGAGAAAAGATCAAAATGAAGTGGACTGCACAAGCACCTGTTGAAAATATAATCCACTTCTGAAAATGTTCCAGATTACAGGCTGCAGTGCATGTGCTTCCTAATCAAACAAATACATGATGCAGTGGTGTTGTTATTTATTTGAAATAGCAAGCACCAAGCTAAAATAAATTTTATAGTAAAACTTTACTGTATATATTATGTTACAAGAGAATGAATATTACATAGGGTGCAGTAAAACCAGAAAAGGTGTGTCAGCTCAGTGAGCATGCTCTAGAGGTAATACTGTGCCAAATAAAATAACATTTCAGAGGCATCCATTTTCTCATTTTTGTCTGTATTTGTACTTAATAGCTGATTTCAATATCTAATATCCAATTAATATCTAATATGTGTTACACCCCTCTGGGAGAGTTGTAATTGTTGGAAATATGTACAGTATAACTACTATACTAATTACTATATCCAGTTATCACAATTTGTATAAATGTACAGTATGTCGAACTTTCACAAAGAGTAACTAGATCTCATCATCTCCTTTTGTGTTCCTATATAATGTTACCCTCGTGTTATTTATTCAGTAGAGGACCTATTTTATGGCTTTAATTTAATTGCTTGTTTATGACCTCTGATTGCTCAGATGAACATTTAAAGCATTTTTTATGACTGGAATTCAGATGCAGTTACCAACACCTGACACTCATTCACCAAGGTCTTAATAATTTAGATGCAAGTTGTTGTTGTTTTTTTTTGTTTTTTTTACTTTATATTATCTCTGCATTCCCAGATAAAACGTTAGTCCCCTGTGAGTTGTTAAAATGCATTGTCAGATATTGGATGTGCTGGCAGTGAGGCCGACTTTTGTTTTAATGCTGAGACGGGGCAACAGAGCTCAGAATGTCAGCACAGAGTGATGACGTCAGGAGCAGACTCTAAGGGACAGCTCTCTACCCAGCATGCTTTGCCTGTAGCATTTCTGCAGTGCTCATAAATATTGAAAGGTTATGGAAAAGGAGAGGGCAGAGGTAGAGTGAGAGAGTGAGAGGTGCACAAGAAACATGAGGATGAGAGAGAGATGTTGAAGGAGTAACGACATGGAATGATTGGATATGATGTGTAGCTGAGCAAATGAAGAGGAGTTTATGAACTCAGGGGTTCAGGACTGATTCATCCTGTCACTCTATTGTCCTTCTCTCTCTCTCTCTCTCTCTCTCTGTCGTGTCTGTCCTTTCTTCTCTGTGCTGCTGGCAAAAACATGTATGACAGATATTGAGGAAAAAAATGGAAAAAGAAAAAGATGGAAATCTTCCAATAGTGTTCAACAGAAAGATGTATGTGTTTACCAGTATCTTTGCAATAATCTGTCATCCACCAGACAGATTATTGTAGGGTGACAATAGATCAAATAAATTAATTAAAATGGGTTAAATTATACAGTTTGGAGGAGGAGAGAGGGTTAATTTGAAGTCCTACCTCCACTTTCACAGGCCCAACTTATAGCATGGGAAACTACTGATACCATGATTAAAGTGTTTACCATAGGTTTCACATTTTGGCATGTATCTCTGAATGAAATAGTCAAGGACAGAAATCCAGCATGAATAAGACTGGGAATTTCTGAATCATATCCATTTTAATTTGAAAGAACTGTTACCAGTTTATGAATCCCTTTGATCAATCTTTTAATACAAGACATTTCCTCTATCCTCATAACGCCCTCTGCTGAATAACTTTGCAATTACTTCAAACTGTCTGATGTGCTTCCAGGTTGCATATTACAAACTTAAACAGGTTTTCAAAATTTGACTTTTTAATGTTGCACCAGGTTAGAGAGATGACAATTTTGTCAAATTCCCAGTATTAGTTTCGTGAAATTCTCTTTCATGACTACGCAAAATTAGAATGGAAACTGAGTTAATCAGTTATTCAATATTGAATTGAATTGGGACCATGTGAAGTGGAAGTGAATCGATTCAGGAAATCATTAGCGATACCCGGCACAATTACATACTGTATGTGTTTAATATGTGCAGTAGTTGTATAAGCTGTAAGGGTCAGTTTTATCACCCTTTCACTTAATGTTTTTGCTTGAAGTGTGTGTCTCAGTAATAAATAAATCCTATATTTTAACAGCCTCAATATTGGCAAACAGTTTCTCTGAAGTCAGAGATCAAGGCATATGTATATAAAAAAAATAAAGAAAGGTGTGCTTTGATTGTAATTGGATGCAGGAGTATTATAGCCTGACACAGGCTATAAATATTTCAGATGCTCTGTTTTCACTCAGGGATAGAGCATAAGAGGAAGGGCCTGTTTTAATGTGTCTCATTATTCTTTCACAGTCAAAGGAGAAATGTGTGTGTGTGTGTTGCAAAATATATTTGTATCAGCAAATAATCTATTACTTTATAATATGGTTGGGTCAGAATATCACTTTGATGATATATCCTTGTCATTCTTCATGCAATACGATAATGGAACGGCCAGGGCAAATATCGATATTTTAATTAACAGTCCCTGTCAGTTTCACTTGCCTGGTGTCGCTACTTCATGTTTCCTCATGGCGGCGCTGCTTAAAAAAATGAGGGAAACTTGGGCGGAAGTTACCTAAATATATATATAGTTAATACTATAGCCCCAATATTTTTGTGAGCGAAAAGGAGGTGGTGCAATGAAAATGACAAGAACATTTGCTTTTAGCAGTTAGTTTGCATGCAGATACTTTACTTGGGATTCATTTGGACACTTAAGTGTTTGGTAGATGCTCTTTTGGGCTTTTCCCAACAAGCTGTTGTTTTGATTGGGAGTATTTTTGAATTCACACAAGTGCACGATCACACAGTCTGCAAATAGTGCCCCTGTTAAGAAACTGTTGACTTCTACTTAGGTCTTGATTCGTCTTGATTTTCTTTAACTAAAGTGTCAAATCCTGCATTTGTTTCCTCTGTGTTTAAGTATTTCTACACAAACAGGGTAGAAACATGAGCCAGACAGTCGTACAAAAATAACTGCAAATGTAATAATATAATATTAGAAATACCCCAATGTCAAAGTCAAATTACCACAAAGTCATATTTGCCAGGCACATAAGATGATTCAGCAGTGTGACAGTAGACCATGATATTACCACTTGACAAGATAATTTATTAACTTAATTCATTATTCAAATGGAGTTTAATCTTTTTCCCTGTCTTGATTTATCAACCCGTCTGTCACATGTATTATCTTAAGTACCAATGAATTTTTAATAAAACAGTTGAACATTATTAGATTTTTTTTGCCACAAGCCTTTTTTCATAAATGTGGAAATGGTATGTGGAAGATGACATCCTGGAAGTTTTCATCAAAACTGAGTGTCATATTTTGAGACAGCATAAAAGGTAAATACAGTACACCGATAATACAGTTAATGCGATTAACGGATCAGTAGTTGTCATTACCTGTGGGTATTCCTCATATTTAAAATTTACAGGCCTAAATTTAGGGAATATGGGAATGAATGGTTTGTTAACATTTCACATCATCTTTTTATATTGCACTTATTCTTTTAATATTGCACATTGTTGTTAATATTGCACATAGTCAGTTTTATTGCACATTGTCTTTTACACTGCACTTAATTCGTTTATTTAGTTTATTTTCAGATGTGCTGTGAATGTTGCAATGCTTTTTTCATGCACGTGAACTTTGTTTGTGCACACACATTTGTTTTTCCTTTAATTTATACTTCACTGAAAAAAGCCTACAAAGCTAATACTGCTCCATTTCCTTCTGTCAAACCTGCAGATCGTCATGTGTCTTAGCTTTATAGACTCCACATTGTTATAGTTTGTGTATACAGTTGTTTCATGTATGTGTGTGTTCACTGTGGCTCCTGTCTTTTGTTACAGAAGTGGATCGTTGTTTTAAACCCATGAGGTTTCATTACTGTGATCCGTCTTCCTCTGTGTTAGTGCCAGCACTGACATGCTGTGTCGACTCATCTATGCAGCTATTTTTAGTTTTAGTTTGCATGCATGTTTGTTGGTGATTTTTCTCCATACACATCTGTTTTTTATTTTCACAATGACAAACCACAGCTGTAGTTTCTCAATCCATACTTAATGACCAGTGACTCTCCAGCAGCATTTGTCTTAAAACTCTCAGAATATGCTGCTTCAATAACAACATCTGACTGTTGAAATGGTTTGCTCTAAAATTCATTTTTACCTTGACTCTATTTGTCTATCTCTATGTTTTTTTACCCATGATCTTTCCTCTTTTATATTTAACAATGTAAGGCAGTGAAAAGTGTTGATACATGCACATGTTCATATCCATCTCCTGAGTTTTGCTGATGAGAAGACAACTCATGCTTTTTAACAGACATGAACATTGACCAGTAGGTTAATAAGTGACAGGTAAAGTTACTCTTGAAATAATGAGAATATACTTTCTCACATCTGATCAAGTACACAAATAATATTTTGTTGTAAGTACACCTTTTCTTTGTCATTTGAACATTCAAAGTATGATGTCTTGACACCTGTGAAAGTCACCTTGACTTTTAGAGTAAACAAAGTCTGAGCAGTAAATGCAGGATATATGCTGTGAAGACAATGCTCTTGTCAAAACATCAGTTGCTGCAGCTTCTTAAAGTGATTAAGTATCAGGCTTCATTTTTCAGTTGTGACAAAAGCATTAAAATATATTCACATGTTAAACTGTAAATTATCCAGCAAAACAGACGATTTTATATGAAAATAGGCAACAGGAGAGAATTTATTGTGTCTAAATGTAAAGTTCTGGCTTTTCCATTTTTGCCAATTTCATAATAAATAAGGTTAAAAAAAATCAAAGGCTCTCTTTTAAATGATCATTGATTTTAACAGTAGTAATAGTATAGTATGTGCTGTATTTGTATGAGCTTTGTTGCAGTGTGACAAGAAGTCTCATCTTCAACCATGACACGATTCAAAATCAGCGGGAACAGGAGCTTTTGCTACAATAAAAAACACAAGCACAACAACAGTTTATAGAAAACCATCAAACCTTCTCGCCACAGACAGTTTGTGTTATTCATCAACATTTTCTTTTGCAACTTAAGTGACATTTTCATCCAAAAATATATTAAAAGCATGATGGTTTGACATTCGTCAACATATGCACAGAAACAAAAAACAAAAAAAAACAAAATAAAATTCTAATCTCAAGAGAAACATATTCTAGCCAATTTATTTATGCATACTTCACTTGGTCATTTTGCAATTTCGATTATTTAGCAAAATAATTAATTGCATAGCCCTTCTCCAAATACTCACTGATTTACATACTATGCATATGTGTAAATTTAACATGGTAACAGCAGCTTGTGTACCAGATTATACTGAGTGTGTGACTCAATTCCATGTTTTTTTTTTTTTTTTTAGCTGTTCCTTTTTTCATCCTGGGGGATCAGTATCTTTTACTTGCTTTTGACAATTTTTTTTTTGTGTTTTCATCAAATATGCATTTTGGTGTGAACAGTCTTTGTCTCACTATCAATAACTGAAGTCTTTGCCTCTTCTGGCTTCTTTCATGCCTATTTGTTGGAGAAGCAAATCTATTTTGGGCATGGCACAAAGTATGCAAATCTGTGTGTGTCCAAATATTAAATAATATTTGAATTTGTGTGGGTCAGCCACACAAGCAAACACAGAGATAAGATGCACAAAAAAACATTACCCACTCTTTTGTGTGCATGTCACCATTTTACAGTCATCATATCCCCAGCATAGAAGTGTGGCCTTACAAATGTGAATGCAGCTTTCATTAATTTTTATTGTAGTGTATTCATCATTTAAACAGGCAGGTGATGTAACATGGTAACAGCAGCTTGTGTACCAGATTATACTGAGTGTGTGACTCAATTCCATGTTTTTGTTTTTTTTTTTAGCTGTTCCTTTTTTCATCCTGGGGGATCAGTATCTTTTACTTGCTTTTGACAATTTTTTTTTTTGTGTTTTCATCAAATATGCATTTTGGTGTGAACAGTCTTTGTCTCACTATCAATAACTGAAGTCTTTGCCTCTTCTGGCTTCTTTCATGCCTATTTGTTGGAGAAGCAAATCTATTTTGGGCATGGCACAAAGTATGCAAATCTGTGTGTGTCCAAATATTAAATAATATTTGAATTTGTGTGGGTCAGCCACACAAGCAAACACAGAGATAAGATGCACAAAAAAACATTACCCACTCTTTTGTGTGCATGTCACCATTTTACAGTCATCATATCCCCAGCATAGAAGTGTGGCCTTACAAATGTGAATGCAGCTTTCATTAATTTTTATTGTAGTGTATTCATCATTTAAACAGGCAGGTGATGTTTGTTTATAACTGAAATCAGTTTGGCTGACAAAAGTAACTTATTATTATTATTATTATTATTATTATTACATATAATTTAGTTTTAATAAGCATAACAATGTGTTTAATGTGACATATATACAAGCAAGGACAAGTTTTCATGCGTATAAAATTATAATTATATTTAATGCAGGACGCTTGTGCCCTGTGACCCTTGTGAGACCATGCCGCTGTGCCTCATTTACACCAATGTGCATGATCATTTTGTTTACTATGTTTCTACAATTTCCTCTGTACTCCACGCTTGTCTCACTGTTGTCTTGGCTGGTGTAGGTGTGGATGTGTATCTCCAACTGACTTGTGGGAGGTTGACCAAAGCCTGAGGGATGTCGTACTTTAATAATAGTGCAAATAAGATATATGCTTTGTATCCTGTCTTCATTTTACTACCCTCTTTAACACTTTGTCTGTGTGTTGGCATCAGCTGCACTGGGCTTTTTTCTGCTTTTATAAGTTTTAAAGGAAATGTTGGCTAATGTGGACTGGATTTCTCTTTACAGTATTTAATTTCAAAATTAAGTTTAGAAAGTAAATGACCCCTGCTTATTTTTCTTTTATTTTATATTAAAACTTAATTGTTGACTTACTGGTGGTTCGTTATTTAAGTCCCACCATGGCATAACTTCCAGGCAATTTTTTGTGTAACTTTGTGGTTTCTGTCTCTGTGTTCCTTCTCTGTCTTCTAGATTAGAATGTGCTGTTGTTTTTCTATGCAACTGTGCTTGTATAAGCAAGAACATTTACTTTTAATTCCTTTACTGTTTTTTGTTAATTTTTAGTAAAACTGTCAGTATAAGATCATATCAGACAAGGGTGGGTTTGTATTTTGTCATACATTGCAAATTGACCTTGATTCATTTCTATTGTCATCAGGCATCATCTACAAATTACTGCATTTAACTGACAAAACATAATTTTTAAAACTGAATTATATCATTAAATTATATATAGTTTGAATTAACTATGAAGTGTTGAGCTGAAATAAAATGTCTGTCTGGCCCCACCTCAGGTTTTGTGTGGAGTTTATTAGAATGAATTGAAAATCTAAATGGTCTCTACTCTTTATTTCACCTACAGAAAAGGAAATTTATGTACAAGAGTAGGAAAGAGTATGGAAATCAGATTTAGGCACAGGCATATTAGAGGCAGTTGGCGTTTATACTGTACAGAGTGATGTACAGTGAGTAAGAGTCAAGGCCTGATTCAGACTTCTGTGATGGATGGAAGAGATGATGGAGTGAGCAGTGGTGGGACAAAATGGATTCCAGTCCAACTGTTGCAAGAAGGGTTTGCGGTCTGCAGAATCTGGTCAAGTCAATGCTAAATGGTGGTGTTGCCTCAACATGTACACACACTTTCACACACAAAAAAGTGACCACTGCTCATTTGCAAGCATAGTTTTTTGGAATGGACAGTGTAATATTCATACATGTTTTCATACACCAGTTAAAAGTACTTTGTGTCAGTAGATCAAGACGATGATTTAGGATGTAAAGGTGGAGCAGCTCTGCTTAGGGACCTTGTCCCTCAGTCCTCTGATGCTGAGTAATGTCCATAGATCTTGTGTTCAGAGAGAGATTAAATAGTGAAGAGATAATAATTACTGTAGAGACATTTTGTGTTGAAACACAAGAACAGAAGGAAATAGAAAAACACCAATACATTAAAAGGAATCACAAGAGAGCTCAGGTGAAGCAGAAGTTGTTCTGAGAGAGGAAACTATTAGAAAAGATGGGAAATAAAGCTGCAGTGCTTACATTTCTTGTGATTTTTCCACTATTTTCATAAACAGAAACTGTGTAACATTACTTCTGTGCTGCGTCCTTCATCTCACAACAGCACTGTCAAGTAAATCTATTGTACCTGACTGAGGGTCCACTCTTTTGTATACATCAGCAGGGCAGGGGTAAGTGGGAGAAAGAAGGGTTCATCTTGTCAAACTGCTGTATAGCAGTAGAGTAGTGCAATTGACCTCTGAGACTTTTCTGGACGCATCTTGGTTTTCAGTCATACTCCAACCTGGTTGCAGTGGTCTTGCTTTACAAGTGCAAGTTTGCTTGCCTTCATTTGTCTTGACATTAAACAAATCACAGGAATGTAACCAGGTGACACAATATCTACAGTAAATACCACAAGAAGTCGACACAGCAAGAGTTGTGTGGAGCTGATAAGCTTTTAAGCAGCGAGTGTGAAGTTAATTCACAATGGTTTAAATCATAAACCGTATAAAAAAATTGACGAAAGTAGATCTGAATGAGCCAACTTCCCACTTTACAACACTGGTCATCACTTTCCAGAGGAGTTATTCATCTCAATCGCTAATTTCAGGTCTTCTCCAGTAGCACATGATGTAATTGTTGTAAATTATGTTCCACTGTAGTGTAAAATAGATGATAATGTACAGCACCTGTGAGTGGACGTTAGTGTGATTGACAGTATCATCCAGTAGGAGCCTGGTTGCAGGTCTCGCTTCTGAACTTCTGGCTGAAAGACGTCAACATGGTGATGTCTTGGTGATTCTCATGGGTAACATCACAATTTGTTGTAAGCTTGGTTTGAATCTAATGGACATTTGTTTAAAAGTTATGCTTTGAATGATAAAATCTAATCCAGTGCATCATTCACATAAACGAAGAGCATCGGCTTCTATTGCATCAGCACAAACAGGAGATGTGAGAGGAAGAGAAAGATTACCTTCATCATCCAAAAAGGGCAGGTGGTGTCTTTCAACATTGTAGTATAATTAAGCCACTGGAGAATAAGAGCTCAAACAGACACATAATTCCTCCGGTGACAAGGTTGGAGAAAGTGGTCCAGAGCACAATACGTATGCGATATTTCCTCCTCGGGGCACTGGAGACGTCTTATTGTGCAGGTCAGCTGCAATACACTGCTGGGACATGAATGAAATCAGAAGTGGGCGTACAAACACTGGCACACACACTCATGCCACAGGCTTATTTCCTCTGAGATCAGGCAGCCAGACAGCAGAGCTCACGGCGAAGTGTGCTGGGCTGTGAATGTCTGCCAAACTCAGTAGTATGGGGGCAAAGCTCGCCTGCAAAGAGTCTGACATTTTGAGCCTTTTAGGTAGGTGAGCCAGTGATATTCCCTGCCTTGTGTGTGTTGCATTAAAGTGAGGCTTAAATATATTTATTATAATAATAATAATAATAATACATTTTATTTATAAGCGCCTTTCAAGGACCCAAGGACACAAGCAGAAAAAAAAGGGGTTAAGCAGATAATGGACTGACAGAGCTAGGTGGAATACGCTAAATTTATTAACACATTCAAGTGCAGTTTGTAACCTGCCTGGGGCTTTTAATGATTTTTTTTCCCTTTATGTCAAAAACTTATATTTTTATAACCAATATTGATAATATTGGAGCATCTACATTTATTTATTTTAAATCAGTTAGAAAACTACTGTGAAACAGTATTTCATGTCATTTTACATACACAGACGTATAGAGCAGCAACTATCAATTAATTTATTCATCATTATTGATTACTAAAATAATATCCAACTGTTCTGTTAATTGATAAATTGGTCTGAGGGTTTTAAAATAATTAAAACTGTATATATTTTCTGGTTTCTTTGCTTCACATGACAAAAAATCATTGAAACAAAAACATTTTGGTTTGAGCACAAGACTTTTGAGAACATAATCATTTCTAGCTTTGGGAAACAATGACCAAGGTTTTTCAAAATTGTCTGACATTTATGGACCAAACTGATTACTTGATAATGAAAAGAATCGTTATTGACGTTGCACATCTATATTGAAGTGTATCCGTTTAATCTTTTAAGAGTTCTCTTCTTTGTTTGTTCGCAGGCTGATGCATCCACCAGCTTTCTGCGTGCAGCTCGTTCAGGAAACCTGGACAAGGCTCTGGATCACATCAAGAATGGACTTGACATTAACACAGCTAATCAAGTAAGAAATTCAGCAAGTTTCACTACAACATCCATCCCCGTGTGTCTGTTTTTGTGTATGTGGCGAAGGTTTCGCAACAAATACATTATGGTTAAAGCTCAAAGTTGTACTGAGTCATGTAATTTCATATATAGAAAGGAATACATATCATATAGTGTAGCACACTTTCATTCAAATAGAACATGAAAGTAAACATGCATGTAAACATGCATGTCTTTAACTGTTTTCACCTTCCATCTTCATTTAAGTGCCATATGTTGCATCTTGGGCTGGAGCCTGGAGTTTATTTTCAAAACTGAAATGTACATTTGTGGATCCATGGTCTCTCTTCCTTGGGTGACAAAGTCAACAAACTATGGATTTTGTGTGTCTTTACATACCCATAACATGTCCATGAGATGGATGTACCTAAACATCTCCTTTGGGTAGAAGCTTTTATTTTTGTTTGGCAAGTTAAGGTTTGTGTCATTTATTATTTGAATGTCAAAATAATACAACAGTATCTGTTGTAAGCATCATACCCAATCAGAAATAAGTTTTTGTGCCAGTCTTTGTTGTGATCTTAGAGATACATTATTCATATGTGTTCTACAATATTGGTGAGAGTTTAGTGCCTGGCTGCAGCAAGTCTGTG
This sequence comes from Brachirus orientalis, assembly GCA_016785285.1. NCBI lineage: Eukaryota > Metazoa > Chordata > Actinopteri > Pleuronectiformes > Soleidae > Brachirus > Brachirus orientalis. The sequence goes on from JAFBJR010000905.1 coordinate 12,922,274, forward strand.
CACTTGCCAACAGAAGTTAAGTCTTGGAAATTAGAAAATGGAAATATTCAATTGTATTTTGAACTGTAAAAACCGAAGAGCTGAACTCGGAGTAGTAGACCAAGGTAGGGTTATGTTACTGTTCGTGTAATGATACTCAGTAGACGTTACCACTTGTACTATTCTTAAAATTGAAGCTAAGTTCTTTGCTCATGTCCAATGGCGGCATTTAGAACATTGTCTGGTTTTATTGGTTAATTTATTTGCTGCCTTAGTTTTGGCTGCCATTTTTTACACTTTTAGCTGCTCCATTATTACTATTACTGAATAAAAAATATGTAACATGTAAATATGTAACCCATTGATGAGACCATGAGAAGCTAAAACTGAGAATATTTACTGCCAGACTGGATGCATTATTGATGTTTCACCTCACAAGCATGGAAAAAAATTTGATTATAAATTAGAGAACTTTTAAAGTTGTCTGGGCCAGGATGGACCTCTATATCACCACACTGTGGTAAACAAAAAGCCTCTCGTGGTTTAGTGATTATGAATCAGGTTAAATGGACAATGGTACATAAGGACTTCCAATGCTTCCAATGGGAAAGAACAGACATTATGTGAAGGTTTAGGACATTTGAAAGCACTAGGACACAGAGAGTGAAATCTGATTGATCTCACTGTGAGGTAAAAGAAAAGATCAAAATTGAAATTAAATATTCACAACTCTTGATTCACTGTCTTTGTATGAAGTGGTGAATGTACATTATTTAGTATATTAGATTTTACAGTAATTCTTTTGGCCCTTGTGTCAGCTCTCTTCTTCTCCCTCTTCTTTTTTCTTCTTTTTTTTCCTCTTCTTCGTCTTCTTCTTTGGTATTTTGTGGCTGTTGGCACCCAAAATGTTGCATTACTGCCTCCGTCTGGATTTAAACATCCATTTTCTTTACATCCATTTTCTGTACATCCTGTTGCATCATAAACAATTTCTGACAATTAAATATAATGAAAAAACATGCAGATTTGGGGACTAGGTTAATTGGACACTCTAAATTGCCCGTAGGTATGAATGTGAGAGTGAATGGTTGTCTGTCTCTATGTGGCCCTGTGATGGACTGGCGACCTGTCCAGGGTGTACCCTGCCTCTCGCCCTATGTTAGCTGGAGATAGGCACCAGCGCCCCCCGCGACCCCTAGTGGATAAAGCGGTAGAAAATGAGTGAGTGAGTAAATATAATGAGGCACAAATGTGAAGAGGTGTGTGTGTGTGTCTGTGTTCTTTTATTTTTGGCTTTGTGGGTTAAAAAATAACACAAAACATACAGAGTGAGGACATTTTGGCTGGTCCTCACATCTTTATAGGGCTTATTCCAGGGTTAAGACCTTGTTTTAGGGTTAGGGTTAGAATTGTGTTTAGGTTAGGGTGAGCCATCCTGAGAGGCGAAAAGCAAAAGAGTTAGGCATTTAGTTGTGATGGTTAAGGTTAGGGTAAGAGGCTAGGGAATGCATCATGTCAATGATGTGTCCTCACTAACATATAAAAACAAGTTGGTGTGTGTGTGTGTGTTTCCCATTACTCTATGAACACTCAGAAAGAGAGGCTGTGTTACCTCTTTCAACTGACACTGCAGTCTCATGTGAGGCCTGGGCACATGCTGGATCATAGAGCCTCCTAGTGGACATATTGGTTACAGCTGACAGTGTGCAGCTCAGACCTCATGTGAAGGATGTGAAGCCATCCAGAAGGACAAACAGACAGTCAGACAGATGAATGGACCACCGAGGCAGAACAGTTGTCTGCCAGCCACTCTCCCCGTTCACTTTGTTCATTCTCTCACTGCTGAGTCCTCCTGCTGTCGCTGGGGTTTGATTGTTTTTTTTTTAATGGAGATACAGTTACCAGACGAGTGATGTTCTGCACAGCTGGAGAAAATGAGCATCTGCTACACTTCTTATCTTTAGTTTCCGTCACTTTTGTGGTTGCATTTAAGACAGACAGAAAATTGAGTTTGGGGTTTGTTCAGCAGCAGATATCAATCAAGTCATAACACAAAGACAATTTCAAGCTGGATTCGCATGTACGTGGTGGAGGTGTCAATTGAAGCACTTCTCATTCACTGTGAATGGAGCAGGATCAAGCATTGCATAACTGCATTGAGTCTGTTTCTTTGTGTTGCATGCAGCAGAAGCCGAGAAATGTCTTGGCCACATTTAACATTTAAAACTCAAACACTACACAGCCCAAACTGAGATCAGACAAGAATTTTCTCTCAGTTACTGTTATGTTTTGTTGGACAAAGTGTAAACAACGACGATGGATATCACACCACTGTCACTTTAGTAACATTAACAACACTTGTTACCTTGACAGAAACTGATCTGTCAACCTCGGATAGCTACCTTCAACACCAAGCATCAGAGCTATTGGCCATTCTGCATAGCTCTGTTAATTTAGGGATATGGAATGTATTATTGCATGAACTCAGAAATCATTTTGGTGCCCTACAGACATAATTTTTAATAATCCTTCTTATTATTCTTATTAACAGGATTACTAAACCTTTACTGGAGCTTTAGGATTATATAATGATGATGGAGTATTGCATCTCACATTTTTTCCTCTGAGTTCTATATGCCTAAATCTCTCTTTTTTTCTCTGTCAGAACGGTCTCAACGGGTTACACTTGGCCTCTAAAGAAGGTCACGTCAAAATGGTCCTGGAGCTGCTGCACTCTGGCATTGAGCTGGAAGCCACCACCAAGGTATTTGTGTCCCCTCTGCATGCTTGTTCTGTACAGTGTTTTATATTGAACTGAAATCAATAAAGAATTGTGAAATAATTGTAAATATATAAACACACAGGCAAGGTCAATTTCTAAAATAAAAGAGTGTTTTAGAGACAGCTTAAAGAAATCCCCCAGTTTTCCCACAGTGTAATACAGTCATGTAATACAGTGTTTCTTTACAAATTCAAACATGTATACTATGTTTTTAAGTTAATGTGCATGTTTTGTTTCCAACCTTATCTGTAATCGAGTAATAACGAGTAGTTTTAATATGTACAGTGTCAGTGTTTTGCTTCTGAATGGTTGAAATGAAAATAAATAAAGTTGCTCTGCTTTCATCATTCCATTTTATATACTGGCTGGATATAATACACAATAGATATAGTTCAGAGTTAAGTTCTCAGTGTCAGATAGGCCATTAGGTTGCAATACCTTCCTTATATTTACTGTATTTTCTTCTCTCACCTTCTGTGTGTACCAACCTGCATATGTGTGTTTGACCTCCAGAAAGGGAACACTGCTCTCCATATTGCAGCACTTGCAGGCCAGGATAAAGTGGTGGCTGAGCTTGTCAACTATGGTGCCAACGTTAATGCCCAGTCACATGTGAGTCACCCTGAACTGTGAATTTAGCCTCATCTGTTGTATCTATGTGTTTTCTTGTTTGTAACTGTTTGTTGTACATACCATCAAACATGATGGTATGTAGTCATATGTCCCTATTAAAGGTAAACACTGGGTTTCAAACCCATGTACCATATACAGATTCATGTGTATGCATGAAAACATGTAACAAAAAAAAAACACAAAACGTAACTGTTTGTGTCCTTGCAGAAAGGGTTCAGTCCTCTGTACATGGCAGCACAGGAGAATCACTTAGAGGTGGTCAAGTTCCTGCTCGAGAACGGTGCTAATCAGAGTCTCCCGACTGAGGTATGTGTCTCTTCAACCTGCCTGTTTGACTGAGAGTTTGTCTGTGGTTGCCATGAGTTGCCGTGCTGATGTAAGAGCCTTCAACATCAGTGCCAAAAAAGCACTATATGTCAGAGTGAGAAATGTGAAAATGCTGGTTTTCTTTTAAAGATGTATAAAAGATGTTCCATCAGAAGAGTGAGGATTTTTTCCAGTGCAAATTTTTTATTTCACTTACTAAGATTTTATTAAAACAACCATCTGTGTGTATGGATATGTTTATTTCTAGGTCTCTAAATCTCTCTTTTCTCTCAAAAGGGGTGTAATAATGGAGTATATATGTATAAGCATTATATAGTAATATTATAGTACCATTTAATGTGTAATGATTTACAGAACCAAAGGAGACAAGTATATTTGTTTTCCTGATTTTTATTTGTCACAATAATTGATGATGATGATTCTCAGGCAGTGTCACATTTTATATGCCCCAAGCTCCCAAACTAGTATTTTACGAAAATTTTTATATCAGAATGTGTTAGGATCAGACTCTTTAGGGCATATTGTACTTATGTCTACACTTCCCTCTAGTGGATCCATTTTAAGAAAGCCAGTAAGCAAAGATTTCAGGTTGCCTATAATTAATGTCTGTGGATATTGCAACTATTTTTCTCTTGTTTTGTACTTGTGTCTGTCTGGCAATAAATGGAACTCTTCTGAATATATATTTATTTTTTACTTTTATTTTTCTCTCTCAATTTCTTTGTCTCATCCTTTTGCTTTTCGCCTCTCAGGATGGCTTCACTCCCCTGGCCGTAGCCCTCCAGCAGGGCCACGAAAACGTTGTGGCACTGCTCATCAACTATGGCACTAAGGGCAAGGTCCGTCTCCCCGCACTGCACATCGCTGCACGAAACGATGACACACGCACTGCTGCAGTACTCCTACAGAACGACCCCAATCCAGATGTACTCAGCAAAGTATGAACTCATTATCTGTGTGAATTGGTGCAATTCTTCACTATAAAATGACTTTTTTGACTTTTTTGTCTTATTTTATTTTTTCTTCCTTTATGTTCCCACTGGCTGTATAATCTATGCCATGCACCTTCCAATCTTGTCTTTTAATAGTGAATATAAATAGATAGTAATTATCCTTGTTTACACTCTTGTTCTCTCACTCTCTTTCTTTCCTCAATAGACTGGTTTCACACCTCTCCATATTGCAGCCCACTATGAGAACATGAGTGTAGCCCAGCTGCTGCTGAACAGAGGAGCCAATGTAAACTTCACACCCAAGGTCAGTTTGCCTCAGCACCAGAAATCAAAAATGATGTACCTAAAGAGACTATTAAATGTTATTTTACCTGAACATTTTGTTTTAATTCTTTTTTTTTGTGTTGTCATATCTTCATGTATACTGCAGAAAACACAAATGGTGATGAATGATACAACCAACTTCTTTTTTAATTCCTTTGTTTCCTTAGAATGGCATCACGCCCCTTCATATAGCTTCCAGGAGGGGCAACATGATGATGGTCAGACTCCTGCTGGACAGAGGAGCACAGATTGATGCCAAAACAAAGGTAGGAATGAATGAATAGATCTATGGATAAATTAAAAAGAAGAGCTGTAGGAAAAAAGTATTACTAAAGGTAAGATAGAATGTACTGTAGTGTAAGGTGATAAATGTAACCATAATCAGTAACATAAAAAAATATTTGCAACAACACAGCATAAGATCTAAAATAAACTGAAACAGAAGGAAAATGCGAATAATTCCACTGTCTTTTGTCTGAAAGGAGTAGGAAATATGTGTGAACTTGTTGAGCCCTACCCCTTATTTACATTTTGGCTTTACATTTAAATGTTAAACGAACCTTTTGAGGGTTTTCCGCTTAATTACTTAAACAAATCAGGAAACAAGTACAAAAGATAAATTTTCCAAAATTTAAATAATTTCCCCAACCTTTTCCATCATAGATCCATTCACTCTGATATTTTGTCACAGATGCATGTTCATTGACTCTGTCCCCGTCATTTGTTACCTATCTGTTAATGATCTTCTGTCTTTCTCTTAAGTCATTAATTTATTTTCTATGACTTCACCTCTTCATCTCTGTTTAGGATGAGCTGACTCCTCTCCACTGTGCAGCCAGGAATGGTCATGTTCGTATTATTGAGATCCTGCTGGAACACGGTGCTCCCATCCAGGCTAAAACCAAGGTAGATGACTTAAATGAATTGCTACAATCACTATGACTGTCCTTTAGCCAGTTAACTTAAATGAAGATGTCTGACTGGTCTGTTAACAAAGGACTTAAAATTTGATCTCCATGAATCATAGATTGATTCTGTTCTCTCTACAGGCTACGCTGTTCTGAACACATGAAATGTAATCTTTTTTGCCGGTGTGCTATGTATGGGATGATGCATTCACATTGACAAATCTATCTCTCTTGTCTCTCTGTTTTGTCTTTTTCATTTTTGCTTCTTTTTTTTTCTCTTTATGTCCTATGCTTTGCCTCCTGTAGAATGGTCTGTCCCCCATCCACATGGCGGCTCAGGGGGACCACATGGACTGTGTCAGGCAGCTACTACAATGCAACGCTGAAATTGATGATATCACATTGGACCATTTAACCCCTCTTCATGTAGCAGCCCACTGTGGCCACCACCGCATGGCCAAAGTCCTACTGGACAAGGGGGCCAAAGCCAATGCACGTGCTCTGGTGATTAACTTTCTTCTTTCGATAAATATAGCTCAGTGGGGAAATGTTTGAAACACTGATACTTCAGCACAGTGATTTGTGATCTTCACTTTGTCAGCAACTAAATGCAGCAGTAAGACCACATTACACAGATTAATTATGTCACAAAGTTACAGATTAATAGTCAGTCACCATCACTGTTTGGAGGCAATTGTAATTGATGATTATACACCTATATGCATTTAAAAAATTGTTATAATATCAAATTCAGCATTTTTAAGATAGTTCAGATACTTTGTACTCATCTTTCGTTTAACATACGACTTCTGACTTCTGACTTCTGACCTGTACTTGTGTGCTATAGCATCTTGTGAAATATTTCCTCTGTATTTCCAGAACGGCTTCACACCTCTCCATATTGCTTGCAAGAAGAACCACATGCGGTCCATGGACCTCCTGCTGAAGCACTCTGCCTCCTTAGAAGCTGTCACAGAGGTGAGATAATGTGACCACAAAGGACAAAATGTCTGAAAATTAACAAAGCTTTTCTCTTCTGGTGTAAAAGATACTTTTAACTTCTGTCACCACCATTTTGTGATTTATTTACATCTTCTCAAATCTTAATTTATGCTCAAACAATGGTATTTTCAAATTGCTAGTTTTTAAATTCCTGTCAGTCACATTTAGCCAATGACCTAGAACTTTACTCATTGCCACTGTAATGCATGTCTGTGTTTGTGTGTGCAGTCTGGTCTCACTCCTCTTCATGTAGCAGCGTTCATGGGTCATCTGAACATAGTGAAGCACCTGCTCCAAAGAGGGGCTTCTCCTAATGCTTCCAATGTGGTGAGAATCTTGCCTTTTCTTCCATATCACTCCATTTTTTTTAATATTACCAGCTGATTACATTAGAGGAAGTGAGCTCATCACTAAATTACAGAATTTATTACAGAAGAAGATTCAGTTTGTATGTAAAGATCTACCATATATTCTAATTCCCCACCTCATAAAGCCAGTGCTGTTACAAATGATATTTCAGAGTAAGCTTTGATAGTTTATGGATTCATGAAATGAATCGCCATATCTGAATCATGGGCCCTTATTTCATCAAGGTGGATTTATTTTTGGATTTGTTTCAATCAAAAACCCCAGTTATATGTAGATTTAAAAATTCTGAAGCATAGCTAAACACAAAGATTTGTTGTTATTTGCAATTTAAAATATATGTACATTGAGTGTTGTGTGTGTTTTTCTCCACCAGAAAGTGGAGACTCCTCTCCATATGGCCTCCAGAGCTGGACACTGTGAAGTTGCTCAGTTCCTGCTGCAGAATTCAGCACAAGTGGATGCCAAGGCTAAGGTATCTATGAGCTGTAAAGTTTTACTTAAGTCATAACAACACAAAACACACAGCCTATGTTTGTGTTTGTTGTTGTCACTCAGTTCTTCATATCTTGAGGGCCATTCTTGTACACAATAACTTTAACATATATCACTGACAGGTTAACAAGGGGCTTCTGGCTTGTTTTCATTTTCATTTTTCCTGATACCTGTTGAGCCTCCTTCTCTCTTGTCCAGGATGACCAGACACCTTTACACTGTGCTGCTCGCATGGGCCACAAAGAGCTTGTCAAGCTGCTTATCGAGCACAAGGCCAATCCTGACTCTTCAACAACTGCAGGCCACACGCCCCTACACATTGCTGCACGAGAGGGACATGTACACACCATTCGAATATTGCTGGACGCTGGGGCACAGCAGACCAAGATGACAAAGGTGGGGTAGATGCAACATAAATGGCACACACAAAAAGGTTAACATACCTGAGTTTATTGCTAGATACTACTTTAAGTTCAGCTTACAAACTATATAAAATTAAGAAAAACAGAGGGGAAAAAAGACCCTTTTTAAAAATAGCATAAGATACGATAACTGTGTAAAAAAATAGCCCTGTGTGTCCTTCTTTTTTTTGAGCAGAAAGGCTTCACTCCCCTCCATGTGGCCTCTAAATATGGAAAGGTAGACGTAGCAGAGCTACTTTTGGAAAGAGGAGCTAATCCAAATGCAGCTGGGAAGGTGAGACAATCTGTGCTGCTTGTAGTTCAGATCTTTGTCACACAGTGACATGCTCTTTACAAGGCTGTGACAAGTGAGCGTGGTTGACCTCACTGAGATGGATGTCAGCTGATTGATTGATTATCATGGCATGTGTTTTATGTTTTATATATGTATGTGTGTGTGCCTGTATTTGTTACCTCTTTATGGCATCAACACTGACCTTGTCAGGACTAGTAATCTCAATGGAGACCAAAACCTGGTCCTAATGAGGCAAAACCTAATTTCCAAGGAACTGCTTAAATTTAGGGCTAAGATGGGAATTGCGGTTCTGGTTATGGTTAGGCATTAACTAGAAATGGTTAAGGTTAGAGATAATGCTTTGTGCAGGCTGTCCAAACTCATTGCAGTATCTTCTTAAGAATAGCTGTGCAAAACCTGTATGTGTATGTGTTTAACTGTGTGGTTTTTTTGTATGTGTGTATGTCTACTGTTTTATATATGTGCACATTTGTATGTGTATATGTGTTTAACAGAATGGTCTGGCACCTCTTCATGTGGCCGTCCATCACAACAACCTGGATGTTGTTAAACTTCTGGTCAGCAAGGGAGGATCTGCACACAGCACAGCTCGAGTAAGACGCTCACATATGTGTGCGTGTATGTGTGTTCACAGTATGACAGCCTTTTCCTGACACAAATACCAAAACCGACCAAATTAGTCTGTTACTTAAGCAAACAGTAGATAAGATGGTACGTCTTTGCTCTCTCATACCGGTCTAGTTAAATGTAAAATCATGTGGTGGTTTGCATCTGTTTGTCCTTGTCTCTTTCTACAGAATGGTTACACTCCCCTGCACATAGCAGCCAAGCAGAACCAGTTGGAGGTGGCCAGTTGTCTACTGCAGAATGGGGCTTCACCCAATTCAGAGTCCCATCAAGGTATCTCGCCCCTGCACCTGGCTTCACAGGAGGGACGACCTGACATGGTGGCTCTGCTCATCTCCAAACAGGCCAACGTAAATCTGGGAAACAAGGTACAACAGAACAACAGTCTCAGAGAGTCAAATGTAAATTGCGTGGTTATGATTGCAAGACTGTTTGAGAATAAAAAGTATGGTTGTGTGACTAGACGCTGTTATATCCAACAAAAGTGACAAACCCTAAAATACTGTTTAATGGAGACATACTGCTCATTGCTCTGATTGTTTTCTTTTAGAGTGGACTGACCCCACTGCATCTTGTAGCTCAGGAGGGTCATGTGGGCATTGCTGACACACTGGTGAAACAGGGAGCCTCTGTATATGCTGCTTCAAGGGTGAGATAGGTGCACCATTTCAACTTCAAAAATAACTTCAATATGCAACTGAGGTTATTGCATACTTTTGATGTGAGCTGTTTCAAACTAATTTCTTTAAAATGATAATTGAATTACATCAAAGAAACGTTTTGTATATTGTGTCTTTCAAACGTATGATGCTACTGAACAAATGCAAACTCGCTTTCTCGTCATCTCAGATGGGTTACACGCCCCTTCATGTGGCCTGTCACTATGGCAACATCAAGATGGTAAAGTTCCTTCTGCAGCAGCAGGCTCATGTAAACAGCAAGACAAGGGTAACTGTCATTCGTCTACTTGTTCCTTTTGATTAGCAGGTTAAAGCCACCAGCTATTAGTGTTTTTTGTCCTTGTTTGTTTAGCCACCAGTAATTAGTTAATGAATATGTGCAGACTGATGGGAGCCACATTGGATTTAGGTGCCAAAGTCATTGATAGAAACACTGCTAGATTTGGTGAACATTCTCCCCTCTTATTTTCCCAGATGGGCTACACCCCTCTACACCAGGCAGCTCAGCAGGGCCATACTGATATTGTCACCCTGCTCTTGAAACATGGAGCCCAGCCCAATGAGATCACATCGGTGAGTCACTGATTTCATGACTTTAACACCAGTAATTACACCAAATGCTAGTGGATTATGATTACTTTTTTATGTTCCTTGTATTTTTATTAGAATCTATAGGTTTGCATTTTCTTTTTTTGCCAGTTACATTTTTCTTCCAAATTGTATTACAAACTACTAACTGTTCCCTGTACAGTGACAAACATTTAAAAAGCTAATTAAATTTGACATTACCTGTAAAATTAACAGATGTTGTGAGTGTTTACTGTATTTGATTAGATGGTATTATATATTTTTTTGTGAATATAGATCAGACTTAAATATGACTAAATATTCTGTGTGAATTTTCTCATCCTCCTCTTTACAGAATGGGACATCTCCTCTGGGCATTGCCAAGCGACTGGGTTACATCTCAGTCATTGACGTGCTGAAGCTGGTTACCGAGGAGTCAGTTTCCACGGTGAGCAACACATCATGCTTGGTTTACATGGTGACGCTAATGCGCACAGATGTAGCCCTGGCACACCATGACTCAGATGTTCAATAAAATAATTCCCTTGTCTTGATCAGGTTCAGCTCCCTCCACAGTTTGCAAACTAAGTTAGTGTTTTCCATCTGTTTTTCTGCTCCATCTCGCTCTGCAACACGTCTCTGCTGCTGCTGCTCTTTACAGATCACTACAGAGAAGCATCGCATGAGTTTTCCTGAGACAGTGGATGAGATTTTGGATGTTTCAGAGGATGAAGGTATGCTATCAGATTTCATTACATTAAACACATCACTGATACAGCATTGGTAATTCATTTTCAGCTCTGACTCAGTCGGAGAAGACTGTTTTGGAGAAACACTCACATAGCACAGTGTCACAGTGTATTTGAATGTGTATGTAATTGTTTATAACACCTTTCCCTATTTGTTTTGTAGGGGTTGCCCAGCTAACGTTAGGTAGGATTGTGTCTGTATTGTGGCAAGTGACCTTGTCCTTCATTGCAGTTGTACTTTGCTCATTTTCTCTGTGCGTCACTAATTGTCTTTCTTATCAGTTCCTCTGAGTCTGCTCTCAACTCCAGCCCTGTTTGCTTCTTTTGTCTTCTCTACTGTTATTCTCTCCTTCTCAGAGATTTATTTAAATGAAAAATGTGTTTCATCAGCATGTAGTCACAACATTTTGCTTTTGACCAGCGTGCAGCGCACATCTGTTTGTGGTCTCATTATTAGCAGAAGTCCAGTATCTCAGCATTTAAATGATGAATGGGCTCCTTTTGATTCGGCATTGTAGTTTTAACAGCCTAATTGATCACTGCGCTGTTACACATGCTGAGACCCAGCTGTGGCATTTCTACAATCAACAAAAAATCTTTTTGCTTTCCTCTCTCTGCTTTAAAGAAATTAAATCAAATCAGTAATACAAATTATAAAAAAAAAAAATTCACACATAATCTTCATATCTAATGTTTTTTGTATGCTGCATTCCTTTAATTGCTTTGCCATTTGTTATCCACCCTATTCCTATCACCTATGATACTATATGTGAATTATGGGAATAGCTTCCGATGTGATGCTGAAGCAGAGCCGACGATTCCATGGTAACTGGGCACTAATCACGATTGATCGATTGTGAAATTTAACATGCGGGAATGTCACCTGTTAGACCTCAAATGGAATGATGTCGTCATACCTCGAAGACAAGTGCCATCAGGATTTAACTAATTCAGTGTTAACATAACACTAAGAGTTAAATATAAAGCAAGTTAAATAAAATAAAACTACCATAATTAGCCACTTTACGAACTCTGTTGCTACAGAGGGCTGAAAAGCTCTGAGGTGTATCACTATTTACACAGGTCAGTCATGTTTGGTGTATATTTTAGTCAGGTGATATAGAAAATTGAAAATTGCTGCTTCGTCTTCTGCTTTGTCTTCTTAATAAGTTCGACCCTTAATCATTTCTCCAGTAGTGCCTCCTGGAATAAGGTGGATAAGCTTGTGCCAATAAATATGTAAATATGATTTCAAAATCATTCTTTCTTAATAATTGACTTATTTCCTCCTACACAGAATCAACCATCAGCACATGTGATTTCATCTTTAATAGGCATGCTCACTAAAATAAAAAGCTGACACAGGTGCTTTGCAGTTTTCCGTCCATGCACTGTCCTAAACTGTTTTGATATTCACTGTCTTTCCAATCTTCTTATTTTACTATTCCTTTGGTTTCCATTTGCTCTAGATGTACTCAGTGTGACTCCATTGCTTGGACTCAATACTCGTACTGTATGTCTGAAAATTGCTTTGTGACCATTTTTTCTCCGTAGTTTTTTTGAAGTTGAAGGGATGCGACATTTATTGGTGTAACAACTACTGCTCCTGCATATTTAATCAAGTGACATTATTTCTGCTGAAGTGGTGAAGTCAGCCACAGTTCAGCATATTGTCACTTGTAAACAAAATCCTTGAAATTAGTTTCTATGTGCAGAGGAAAAAATGAACTCCATTGGCTTAGATTAAGAAACTCACAGTTTATGTTTAAACAGAACAACTCAAGAGTTTAATGCAGCATCGTTGTCCTGTGGTCTTGTCTTTTTCTCTCCTAGTCCCAATTATTTATGTGCTTTTTGCTATGCTCTTCACCCATCTCAGTTTTTTTGCTTTTCCCCCTTTTCCAAATTCCTCAACTTGCTGTTTTGCCCACAGGTGATGAGTTGCTGGGGATGGATGGAGCACGCTACTTGAAGCTTGACGACTTCAAGGATCAGGATGATGACTTCCTGTCCCCCAAGAAGACTCTAAGAGACTTTGAGGGTGGCATGGGTACCACGTAAGTCATTTCATAATGACTGATAAGTAACATTTGTTTAATGTATATTACTCACAAATAAACACAGTGAGAACATAGAATAACAGTGTTCTAGCCATAAAATGTACGGCATACATAATTTCTCTTTGCTTTGAATTATAAGAAACAGCAGGATCAGATGAACAAACTTTTATTACGGTTTCCATAATAGAATTATTGTCACATATTCTGACTTCTTCTGCCACAGGCCGTATTCTCCTGCTATTCCCAGGATTCCTTGTGTGTCCCCAGAAACAGTTCTCTTAGATCAGGTATGCTTAACCATGAGACCACAGATATTAATTTGTAAAAGTATATATCGAAAGTTCTCTTCTTTCTCTCATTCATTTCATTGTTCTTCATTTTAATCTCCTCTCTTTCAATCTCGGTGCATCTCTCTTTACTGTCATCCCTACTCACTATTCTCTGTCTTAATCTTCTCAGTCATGGTTATTTACTGCCTCTCAAATTTTCATGGCCTGTATTTTTTTCTCCTTCTCTGACCTCAGCACACCCCCATCCCTCTGCCAAAGGAGTATGATGAAGACTCTCTTATCCCAAGCAGTCCTGCTACAGAGACTTCAGATAATGTCAGCCCCGTGGCCAGCCCTATTCACACCGGGTGAGTTAATAAAGAATTTGGCGCCCTATTGATCCTTATTTTATTTGTCTCAAATTGCATTTTTTTTATTGAGACTGCCTTAATATAAAGACTTCTTTCAAGATTACAAAAGACCTTATGAGATTACTGTTGTTAAAAATGTAATTTAAAAGGACAATATTAACACAAGGACACTGGAGGTGAAGTAAAAGAAAAAATGTGTGAAAAGTGTGGCTGCACAGTTGATGCGGCACTTATTATCTTCCATTCTTTATAGTCACTGGTCATCATCATGTAGCATTGACAAATGATGAATGATGATAATGACCAGGACTATACTGTATTCACCTGACACAGTATTTTCAAAACCCTTGTATTCATTACAGGCATGGGGATGATTTTATTTAATTTAACTTTGTTTATGCTGACAATCCATAAAACACTTGTTAAGCTTAATGCAGCATGATGTGAATTCATTAAGTCTGCTTAATCACAACTTATGCAAAGTACAGTGAGTCAGCATTTGTAAAGCAGAATATGAAATGATGGTGAATGGAAAATTAGAACTCTATCACTTGTCACCCCAGTGCACACATACACACACACACACACTAATTCATTTGTACAGCCTTAATAAAGTATTATCCCTAACCTTAAACAAAGCCGGTTATGATTAAGGCTAAGATAACCCTAACCTTAAGCTACAAGCTACAACTACAATTCCAATCTTAACCCTAAACTTAACCACTTCCTCAGGAATGAGGTTTTGCCTCATTAGGACCAGGTTTTGGTCTTCATGACAATTAATGGTTCTCACAAGGTCAGTGTTTATAATAGAAAAGGTCTGAAAGAGGTAGCTAATACTAGAATACACACACACACAGTTATATACAACATTCTCGGGCAGAATATAATGCATTCCCTAGCCACTTACCCTAACCATAATCACCATAACTAAATACCTAATTCTAACCCTTAATCTAACCTTAACGTAAATACTTAATCTAAAACTAATTCTTAACCCTCAATGCACCCGTAACAGTTTTGAGGCCTGGCCAAAATGTCACAAGGACAAAATGCCCTCAAAAAAGTTTGAATCCGAATGTGTCCTCACAGCTTACCACAGACATGTACACACACGCACAGATTAAGTGATCTAAATGTGCTGAAAAGTGCTGTATTACTCTGTGTGACCCTCAGCTTCCTGGTGAGCTTCATGGTGGACGCTCGAGGAGGCTCCATGCGCGGCAGCAGACACCACGGTCTCCGAGTCATCATTCCTCCTCGAACCTGCGCTGCACCCACACGCATCACCTGCCGCCTGGTCAAACCACAGAAACTGACCACACCTCCTCCACTGGTGGAGGGGGAGGGTCTTGCTTCCCGTATCATCTCCCTGGGGCCTTCCAGTATGCAGTTTCTTGGGTGAGTTAAATGACAACAAAAATATTTAAAGATTAAAGCTTCATAAATCTAATTTTACAGATGATATATAGTGTTTGTCATGTTTTTTCCTGCCATCTTGTGGACAATGTTAGATATACACATCTTATGGACAAACTCAACAATAACAAAAAAGAATGTCATCTGGATTTATGACATTAGTTTCTTCTTGCATTCAGATATTAAAGTACAAGTCCGAAAATAGAATTAAATCCAGATTTTCATGCAGGATGTCTTTTCTACCATAGGCCAGTAATCGTGGAAATTCCACACTTTGCCTCTCTGGGCCGAGGGGACCGAGAGCTTGTGGTCCTTCGCAGCGAAAATGGCTCAGTTTGGAAGGAACATCGCAATCGCTATGGAGATGAAGTGTTGGAAACTATTCTGAATGGCATGGATGAAGGTCGGTGTGACAATAACGAATGTTAGTCTCTGTGAAATCTTGCATGGTCGCAGATATGTTGTTCTTTGACGCTGCCGCTGCAGAACAAGGACACATGCTTTTAATAGGAGGGTTGTACAAAGATTGACATGGACAGATTTTCTTCTCATTTGGAAACATATACACAAGTGATGTTGGCTCAGTTGTGCTAATATTATAGTTTTATTATTCTATAATTTAAAGTTTACATTACACATTTCCCCTCTGTTTTATCTTATTTTCTTCCTCTTTCCTCTGTCGCCTCTGTAGACCTCGAAAGTCAAGAGGAGCTGGAGAAGAAGAGAATCCGTCGCATCATCTCCACTGACTTCCCACTCTACTTTGCCGTGGTTTCCCGCATTCAGCAGGACAGTGACCTGATTGGACCGGAGGGTGGCCGACTGACCAGCAAACTGGTGCCACATGTCGAGGCTATTTTCCCTGAGACGGCCGTCACCAAAAGAGTGAGACTGGGACTGCAGGTAAGCAGAGGAAATTTATTGGATAGATGGATAGATAGAAAAGGAAAGATGTGAGAAAGCATTAATAAACCACATTCACTTTCACACCTTTCATAATTGCTTATCTTTTTATTATTTTGCTTATATAACTGAGACAGCCTGGTGTTTTTTATGGATCTCTGAGCACAGATGTTTGAATTATACAGCATCTGATTTTCAATCTGTGATTCAGTGGACTGTGCCAACACATTTACTTGCCACATTTTTTGTTTGTCTTGTAATCTTTATGAGCTGATTTATTTGACATATTTCAACTCCTAACGTTGATGTTGACACTTTGCTGCTGATTGATTTTGACACATTATCATTATGCTTCATCGTTTTTGAAGGAAGGTTTGTGAGTTGTTGCATTGAGCACACAATTTTTTGTTTAGTTTGTTTCTTTTTGTGTATTTCTGTATTTTAGAGAAATGGTTGTCCCTTTTAGAAAGGCTATAAATGTTTCCAAAAAAATAAAGTTCAAACAAATATATAAAGACCCAAAATTCATTTAAATGAATGAATGAACACCGATATAATATACATGTGCAACATGTTGAGTCATTGACTTTCATCAATATCATTGCAGTTCAGATTTGTTATGAATCAATTTGTTGTTATGTCTTCTAACAGAGCAACCAATTATGACTAGAAATATCTAGTTAAACACTCACCAGGAATCAGATTTTTGTTCATTTTAATATTTTAATATTTTTTTAATCATTGGAGGAAAATCTGGGTGTTTAGGGTCTCAAAAATATTAATGATGTAATCTTGCAGGATAACACGTCATATAATAAACTCCTTGACCTGACGTGGTGTGCTGTGCATCACTAATGGAGATGTACATAGGCACATGCACACACTCATACTCGTAGTCTCTTTTCAAACTTCACCTCCGCTTCACTTTTTGTTCCATGGAAGAAATACAATATATTGATGAATTGTGGGTTCTTCATTTCATGTTTTTTGGACACTTCTGTGTACCCTATTTATGTTGTTTCTTAAAGCAGCGAGCTGTCATGACGCTAATGTTGTTTGAGGAAATGCATGCTTGCAAGTCTTGCTTTGCTCTGCTCTCTTTATGTTTTCCTTTTTTATCCAGCCATTCATCACTCCTCAGTTCCCTGATTTAAGTTGTGAGCCACACTGACTGAGCTGATGCACTGATCTGAGTTGGGTCAGGTGTGAAATTTGAATTGGTTGCATGTGTGAGTATGGCTGCAAGTTTGATGTCTCCTGCACATGTGCTGTCCTGTTTTGTATCTTCTGCTTGCTCATGATTCCTGTCCTCTTGGATCACTTTTATCTATTTTAGCTTTTATACTGTGCTTGTGCTTTAATTTTTTATTTCACATATTTATACCTCAGCCTTCTGTTCAATTCCTTATATTTTATTCAGTCCTTTTTTCCTCTTCCTGCTTAACTACTTCTCCCTTCACTACCTTCACTACAGGCACAGCCAATCCCTGATGAACTGCTGACTCGACAGCTTGGAAACCAGGCGACCTTCAGCCCTGTGGTCACCATTGAACCACGGCGACGCAAATTCCACCGTCCAATCGGACTTCGCATCCCATTGCCACCATCCTGGAAGGAGAGTCCCAGGGATGCCGGAGAGGGTGATACCACCAGCTTACGCCTCCTCTGCAGTGTCATTGGTACAATCGACTTTGAAGATCTGTAACATAATGACTTTTAGTTCTGGCTTGAATTTTCTGCATTTGTCACCTTGTTTATCAGAGCATGAATGACACAATCTGTTTGTTGCGCCTTAGGTGGAACAGCACCAGCTCAGTGGGAGGACATCACTGGTACCACAAAGCTGATGTACGCCAATAACTGTGCCAGCTTTACCACCAATGTGTCTGCGAGGTGAGCCCCTCACCAGAAACCTGTATAAGCTTTCTTCCCCCCAACCCCTTCTTCACATCATTAATACAACCTGCCACATTTCTTCTCCTTTCTCCTCTTTTATTTCATCCAGATTCTGGCTGGCAGACTGTCCCCGCACAGCAGAGGCTGTGACCTTCGCTAACCTGCTGTACCGCGAGTTAATGGCTGTGCCATATATGGCCAAGTTTGTTATTTTTGCCAAGATGAATGAAGCCCGCGAAGGACGCTTACGTTGTTATTGCATGACGGATGACAAGATGGACAAGACGCTGGAGCTGCATGAAAACTTCACTGAAGTGGCACGCAGTCGAGATATCGAGGTTAGTACTATAAAATACTGTATATGGAGAGCCAGTAGTCCTCTTTCTGTTATGCAATAGATTAATGTTTGTACAGTACTTTGGTTTATTATACAGTATATTGTATATCTCTCTTTTAAGTTACTTATACAGACTGTATCCAGGAAATTTGGATACAGGTCAGGCCGTCGTTTAGGGAGGACATTTCAATAATCAATCTAAAACAATCTAAATAATCACATTTATGAGAAGCCACAATTGTGATTGTGATTGTGAAAGCTGAACGTGTTTTTAGATATAGAGTCTACTTTCTGTGGATACTTGATGTTGACAACCATAGTCCACCTGTATGCAGACCTTTCCCTTTACTAGCACTATGTAGCTATTGTCCCTCCACTTGGCTTCCATCAGACATGATGTAAAATGCTTCACAATGTCTGTAGTGTGGGTATGTCGTGGGGACACAAAAACATAAAAAACAGCAATACTGCGAAACACAGATAGATATTAATTATATTGATCTGTTGTTGTATGAGGGTTTCATTGATTTATCCTTTCACCTGTACCATTTCTTTTCTCAGCTGATGGAGGGCATGCCGCTGCACTTGGAGTGTTCTGGGAACCTTGTGCCCATCAGGAAGGCCACGCAACAGCCGCGCAGTTTCAGCTTCCACGCCTTTAGGGATAACAGACTGCCTGTCTCTGTCAAGGTCTGCCTCAGTCTCACTACTCATATGCCTGCTTTTCTACCACTCACTTTTCATACACACTATTGTGGTTGTGATCGTTCTGTTGCTGGGTTCAGTGTGTCCCGTTGTTAGTCAGTTTCCCTCCTGAGCTCCCACCTGCTGATCACCCAGACAACCTGTTCACATGCTGGTTTTTGTGCGTACTGTGATATTTGTGATCTAAACTCAGTGTGTCTCAACATTAGCATGTAAAAACTCAGATAACATCACTGTGTTTCCTTGGCACTCGCTTACTTAGCACCACAAAACACCACACTATACCCAAAAAACCCATGGAATTATTTGCACAATTACATTTGCTTAAATTCAAGCAATAAGTCTAAATTTGGAGGTGCAGTATATATAAATGTTAATATTTTTGATAACATCTTCTATATCTTACATTACAATGTATGATGTGTTTGTATCTTCATTTTTAGTCAAATCATATTTTTAATTTCTGACCAATTAAAAACTCAATTTACCATTATGTTTATATAATTCTTTTATGTGTCTTTTTGGTCATCTTCTCTTGTACTATATCTGTTATTCCATATGTACGTGCCTTTTCATGTTTGTCATAAATATATTTGTAAATTTTCTTTTCTTTTTTTTCATTTATTCAATTTTTATCTCCTGTCACTGTCTTTCTGTCCATGTCAATTCCTCAATACTTTTCAACATGAATAGTTTGATGAATATACTATTATTATGGTTGCCTCTCTTCCTGTCAAACCCACTCAGGTAATTGTTTGCATGCACTGTGACTCCCTCACTTTCTTTGCTTGCCTTCCTATCTTGCGGCCTTGCCTGTCTCTATGTGTCTGTCTCACTGTCTCTCTTTCTTTCTCTCATGGTCACTCTGTAACTGTCTGGTCTGACAGACGTCCAGGTAAAATGTGCAGGTAAATCTCTCCTTCTCGCCTGCCTGTGGACTGCTTCCATCCCCGTTTCCCCCGCCTCTCGTCCCATGTTACTGCGCGACATGTTCAAGATATTGTGAAGGGATCTAATACCTTTTTTGATCTATCTTTTTTCCCCTCCTCTCTCTTGGTTTTTGTTTCATTCTCTTCCTTTCTCATTCATGTTCTCTCTTAACCTTCACTTGTTTCCTTTCCTCTTTGCTTCATTTCTCCTTGCTTACTCCTTTTGCCCACCCATCCTGTCCTCCATCTTCTTTCTCTATTTCCCTGTTGTTTTCTCTGTCCATATTCTCCTCTTTTTTCTCTTCCTCTCTCCATCTGTCATTTCGTGATACCAGGTCAGAGATAGCAACAAGGATACCACTGGCTTTTTATCCTTTCTGAGGAAGTGCACCAAGTATGAGGACACACAGCACGTTCTGTGTAACCTTAATATAACGATGCCACCTTGTGTCAAGGTAAGGGCTTACAAAATCTGAATTTTACCTACATATCCATGCAATTGATGAGAAGTGAAGTTTTTCAGAGGAGTCTAAAGTTGTTCTACTTTAATAATATACTTGTTGATGTATTCACTTGTAGAATAATTGATGGAGGACAGTAAGATTTTACAGAATATAGTAATCATTATTTTTCCTTTACAGGGTTAAAAACAACAAACACTGACATGCCAGATAAAAATCAAAATATAGGAATAATGTGACTTTTGTTCTTGTTATTCCTAGGTTGCTGGAAGTGAGGAGCGCAGAAGAACTTTAACCCCTCTTGCCCTGAGAGAGCGCTACAGTGCTCTGAACGAGCCTGGAGTTGGTGAGTCATTCACTGCCTAATCCTCAGACCTCTCCTGATATAAACATGGCCGGAGACAGAAACTGATTGCACTGCCCTTTTTACCTAAAACCCTTTCCTTCCAATTCTCTTATCTGTCTTGCCTGTACGCATGGCACATGACCGAGCCTTGGATGCAATGCACTGCTCCTCCATATGACCCAAACTTGTTTGCAGTGCAGTTAAAGCAAATCTTTTTGAATGTGTGGCCAAAAGACGAGCAGAAATTTCTCGACTTTTTTCCAAATGGTTCCAAGGCACTTGGCAAAATAGCCTTGTTTTCTTTCCTCAGTGACCAATGAATGACTCATGTGATTGGTTTTGCATGACGCTGGTGTCTCCACTGCGATCTCCAATGGCATGGCAGCAGATGCTGTTTGCATTAGGAGCGTAGCTTAGCACTGGAAAATGAGCAGGAACTCGCAGTGGAGCTAGACAGAAGAGTCCTGATACTGACCTGTGGTTAATGAACAGATTCAAGTCACACCAATAGGTGGTGAGATTAAAGGGGAAAGGTCTTTTCTGTCTATCAAATACACAGCACTGATACATTGCACCTCAGTCCCTCTGAAACAGATACTGAATGCTACTTTGATTATTGGAGCTAGCACTGGAATGATCCCTACTGTATATCATAACCACCCCTTGCACATATGATGTTCTAATCACAAGGATAAACTGGACAAAAACATTGTAGTCCTGGCACTGCTCATTCCTTTCAACAGAGCAGTGGTTTTGCCAAGGTAAGTATTTTTAATAAGAACTCAAATCTGGGTGTTCTAGGAAAACAGAAAAAGTATAACAGCAATTATTATTATTATTATTATTATTATTATTATTATTATTATTATTATTATTATGTTGTTGTTATTGTTGTTATTATTATGTAATTTCGAAACACTGTGCATTTACATGTATATTAAAAGAAAACAATACTTTGGTTTTCTTAATGTCAAAATGGAGCTAGTCTTAGTCAGACTAACATACCTGGAAAATGCGATTCATAGTCCAGAAAGTAGAAGGAGACAACGTATAAGCTGCAGTACTGTAAATCATATGGCTGCAGCGTCTTTCATTGGGCAACACAGCAAACACAAGAGCCATGTTCAATCTACTTTGTGTACTTTCTACACGTACAGCCAGTACAAAACGTACAGAACCACATCACGATCCATCTCACCGTCAGTCTCTACCATCCCCTGTTTGTTTTTCTGTCACGTAAAGGTCAACAGGAAACGGATTCCATATGCACTAGCTTAAAGGGAGATACAGCACCACCTACATGAGGTGGAGTCAGACGTACATGGCCAGTAACTGATAATTCATTTTCTCCTCCACATGTATACTTGGATTCGGCAAGTCCGATTATGTGTCTTAGTCGGACTATGGCTCTAGCTCAATTAAACGTACTGACTGACAGCTACTTTTACACATTTATATGTATTATGGCCCAATAAAGAATGATTGAGTCACAGTTACAGTTTCCTCCGCTCAGTAGAGATAATAATACTTTTTCATGGGATGCCATCTTTGTGTTCAGTTTAAGGTAACTTTGTGTTTTTGTCTCTTCAGCCTCAGTAAATGCCATGGAGAGGACAGAGATCAAAATCAACATAATATCTGAACAGCTGGGTTTGAGTTGGGCAGGTTAGTCACATAAATGTTGAATAGACCCTTATCTGTTCCTCCTGTGTATTTATTCACCTGCTTGCCTCTCCTCTTGGCAGAGTTGGCACGAGAGCTTCAGTTTGGTGTGGACGACATCAACAGGATCCGTGTGGAAAATCCCAACTCTCTGCTGGACCAGAGCTCTGCCCTGCTCAATCTGTGGGCCAGCAGAGAAGGCAAGAGGGCCAAGAGTAAGTGCAACATTATCCCTTAGGTCAGTTTCACACTGGATATGTGGGCAGCGTGTGACGGCAGCAGCGCTGACTCGCAGCTGCCACAGAGCTTCTGTGTGGCTACTGCTGTGTTTTATATAGAGGTTGCAATTTGAATATTATTAAACATACTTTTAAGCAATTCTCTGTACTCATCAAATTACTAGGGCTCTTCAGTATAAGGGTATGCACCTGTCTGTGCTGCATGTATTAAAAATATGCATAATAAAATGAATGAAATCAGGGAACTGACATACTAGAGTGTTTTTACTTTGAAATGGGAGCACGATGCATTTCAGAGAAATTAGTTTTAAGCGCCGTTTTGTAAATATGAGTGAGATTTAGTGACATCTAATGGTGAGACTGCAGATTGAAACAAACAGAACTCCCTTATTCACTCTCATGCACACCAGGGAACTATGGTGGCCTCTGCATACCAGAAAGGATGTAAACACTCCTCCACAACACTCTCATCAAGTCCATTCAGGCTACTCTAGAAACATGTTGGCTCAAGATGATGGCCCTCAAAAAGTAAGGCCCTTACCTTAAGTCCATACAAAAGGCGATCAAATTTTTATTTCATAGCAATTCTCCTAAATGTTACTCTCTGGACTTTTAATATTTTATTCACTTCTGCAGCTACAAATCACAGATGTTTAACTTCCCATCCTTCTTGACTTTTCTTCTTTTGTCTGACTCTCCTGTTTGTCTATCTCCCTCATTCTCTCTCTCCCACGCTTGCTGTGGTTCCATCTCAGTGGAAAGTCTTTACACCGCTCTGAAGAACATCGACCGTGCAGACATTGTGACCTCTCTTGAGGGTCAGGCTCCGCAGCCAGCAACCGGTTCTTTAGAGGAGGGAGCCTGTCGACTCAGCGACCGTGACTCCACCCTGCTGTCGCCGAGTGTCATCAATGGTAAGACGCACTTAAACACAAACTGCGCACAGATGACGCCATGTTAAAAGCAGTATGTTGACCTGCAGTCAGTCAATTTTAACTTTAAGAAAAAAGGATTTAATGTCCACAAATTCAACCAATACAGTAAATATGTGACTTATTCAATTGCATATTGGCCGTCCATTGGTTTTAAGAATTTTCTCAGCTCTCATATAAGAGAGAAGTATTATTAATAACAGGTATGTGATTTTAGTTGTATAAGTAAAGTTACTGCTGGGATTGCAACATTAAAAGAGACATTCAGAAAAAAAGAGGGTTATATCAGCAGAACTATTTCATATTGATCTCCATGAGTTTAGTTAGTCATCATAATTCTATTTGAGTAGGTATTTGAGCGAATAATTCTATATTTTCTTGAATACTTACTCAAACAAAATTCGTGGTCATCATATGTAAGTAAAGACTGCTCTATATGTTGCCTTGAGTATGGGTAACAGCATTTTTACCTTGTCTCTGTTGCTCCACAAGAGATCACGGACACAAGGCCACCGTGCCTAGCGCACAAGCCACGAATTATTAGACCCCCGTTTTTCAGAAGGGGTAAGTTGAAGGGGCTGCATGGTGGTTTGCTACTCATGCAAAAGAAAGTGATGATGATGGATCTCAAATCATGTTTTAATAAGCTCTTAGGAATGGTGTCATTCTCTCACCATGAACCCGGCCTTTTGCAGCATGAACCGAGGGCACTGGGGCACAAATTCATGTTTTTTTCTTTTTTTCACCTCATATTTGCGCCCTGAACATGATGGTTCTTGTTCTTCTTATGAGAAATGAGGATAACCCCCATTCACTCTTGCTGATAGCAATTTTAGTAATAAGTCATACTTTTAAAAAGTTAATAATTTCAAATTATGAATGTTTGGGACTGTTTAGTTTACATGTTGGGTATATGTGTTGCTGTGTGAGGGTGTGCACACATGCATGCATGTGTACTCACACGCACGTGTGTGTGTGTGTATACGTGTGTGCATGTGTGTGTGCCTGGGATGGATACACAAAGGTAACAAAAGTACACAGATGACACAGTGTGCTCTGGGCCTTCATACCTTGTTTCTATTCCTTCCTCGTTTTTCCTCTTTCTTACTGTCTTTCTTCCTCTTTCTTTCCCTGAGAACCAGACAGAATTTCATGTTTAACTAATGGTAAACAATAGCTGTGTTTCCATGTACATAGTATCGTCAGTCTGATTAAAACTATTCTAATAAGAAATTGTGACTTCTCTTTTTACATGGATATAAAAAATTGTAATCCGATCACGACCTGCATATTAGCATCAGGTGTTTTATTCGGAATAAACCATTTTTACATGCGTACAGTTGTCCATATGTCCAACAATAAGAGTATAAGAAGCTTTACTTTTGCCTGAATTGTAAATCACTCCTTTTGTCACTACTCTCTCTCTGCATCTTTTTAACCTTGGTGAAGTCAATCAGGAAGTAACTGCTGGTTGCAAATAGAACTCAGTTTGAATGGAAGTTTATGGGAAAAAGCTTTTAATCTCACTTGATTTATAACGTCAATGAACATTTTCCTAAAGAATTAAATGTCTTAATCACTAGTTTCAGTTTTTTTTTCAATAGAACATGATGTCAATTTTTTTAAATTGTTTCTATGAAAATGTAAATAAATTATAAAGCATGGCACATGACTGGACACGTGTGATTTACAGCTGGTGACTTCTATCTCTCTTTATTAGTGTATTTATATATCTATATAAAACTGACCTACATTGTGTTCTTCAAACAATATTTTATTTCTTTTTTTTTCTGTAATTAAGCTGCAGACTCAGCAGTTAATACTGCCCCTGTGTTCAATAAATTTGGTGAAAACAGGAGAACATTTAAATCAATCCAAGCACATTTAATTTACTCCTTTACAATCCAGAGTTCTTTCAAGGTCTGTCTTAAGAAAAACTGTGTCTCTTCCAGACCAGTGGTTTTGCTCCTGCTTCCACCATATTTCTACCATTTTCCAGCCATAACAAAAGCAGAGTTGCATCATGTTTCATACATGATAACCCAAACAAGGAAGTCCTGATTGGTGATGTAAAGATAAACAGTTATGCATTTGATCTATTTGATTTTGAAGTACAGAAAATACTTCCTAGGACTGCTATTTTAAGTTTCTCTCAAAGTCTGCATTACCCACAATGCTCTAGGAGCTAAACCTGAAGTTGTAATGACGTGCTGTT
The DNA here is from genome assembly GCA_016785285.1 of Brachirus orientalis. NCBI lineage: Eukaryota > Metazoa > Chordata > Actinopteri > Pleuronectiformes > Soleidae > Brachirus > Brachirus orientalis. The sequence continues at coordinate 12,948,127 of JAFBJR010000905.1, forward strand.
AGGTGGTGCTGATAGTATTCAGGTCCAGAATCTCATGTCATACTTTGGAAATAGTCAGACTAAGTAACAGCGTTGTCATAAACACCCTTTTAAATTGGAATGAAACTTATTTCTGAATGGCCTGTGGGATTTAGATTGTCTTCTTTACCTTGAGCATTTTTACCCTATCTTTACTTGAATGCAACATCTTTTCAACCTTGAAATTCTGCCTTTTTTCTCGAGACAAATTCTCTCTCTCTCACTCTCTCCCTCCCTCCTTCTTTCAGTCTTTCTCTAAACCTGTGACATGTCATTTCTGCTGCCCAGCCACCCTGGTCCTTCCTCCCTCCTCCCTTCTCCTGCTCTTCTTCCTCACAGCTCTACCTGTCCGACCTCTGACCTCATATGACCTCATGTTGACCTCTGGGCCTCCTCTTCTCTTGTCATCTTATTTACCCTGCGCTCCTCCCTCGTTCAGTCGAGCGTGGACCCTCTCCTCCTCTCTCAGACCAGCTCTGTGTGTGTGTGTGTACTACAGTTTGTGCACGTGCATGCTGCATGCTTTGCTGTTTGTGTGTGTGAGAGAGGATATTTCCAGGTAGTATTTTTTTTTAAAAAGAAAGCTAAAGAAAACAACTTATTCTGCACCAGACTCTGAATTATAATGAATTTACACACAATAAAATTATTCTCAGAACTAGAAGATGTTTGTCTGTACTGTGAAATGTATGTGTGAGTGTGCACTTTCTTGAATGAAATAAAAGTTTGCTATTTTTTTAATAATGACATCTCTATGTGCATGGCATGCTTTCAATCTATGACTTTTCTTCACAGTGAAAAAAAATTTCTCTGTTCACTGGGTGTAATTCAGTCTTGTTTTAAATACTATATTAACAAAAACTACTGTTCTAATTTTATTTTCTTGTAAAATAATTATTGTGTGTGTTCTTTTTTTTTTAATGCTACGCTGAACACATAACCAGCTGCCTAGCTACTAAATATTCAATGCACAATTTTGCTGTGATGTCTTTTCATTCATGGGCAAAATTATTAGAGTCGGTAAATATAATATCATTTATTATGATGCTACAAATTTACAGCCATAAATTTAAATATTTAAATGGTTTTATGAAAACCTTTTTGCCCAAGTCTGATGACAAACTCACTGATGACATTATCTAAATGTTATTTGCCAGCAGGGATGATAATGTGAGGTCAGTTTGTGTCTTTGTGATTATGTCTGTGCATTTAAGTGTCACCTGTGAGACAAAAGTATGTGTACATATGAGTGCAGTGTTGTCTGCGTGTGTAAGTGTACAGTGAAGTGAATAGCGTGCTGTGCAGTGTGTCTGTCCTTTGGTTGTGTATTTTTGTATTTGTGCTTCACCACATCCTGTGCCTTTCACACACTTGTGTTTTGTGTGTGTGTGTTTGTGTTTAAATATCAGGAGTGAAGGGAAAGGTTAACCCAGATCCACCTGACTCATCCTAATTCTCATTCTAATCCTGACTCATTTCTCCTTCAACCCTGTTCACTTCATTCTGACGCCACCTTTCTTCATCCTGGCCCTGTACCATCCCAGAAACACACACACACTTTCCAGCACTACAGTCCTTAAACTCTGAGACATTTAACAACACAATAAAGACTCATTATTGCTTCATATTGTTTTCTTGAGCAGCAATAAATCCTATTGAAATAACAGAAGTTGTCAGGATATTTGAGGAATATTTTAATAATTTGCTATAGGTCATTTACTCTATTAAAAACACACAAATGAGTTTGTGTTAAAAGGCTCTAAGGAATTAGATATTATTTTAAAAATGAGGTTGAAAATTGACAGTCATCTTTCTTACTCTTGTTTAGAACGTCAACAGTATTTTTTTTACTAAAATTACAATGTAAAGATGGATACAACTTTGTGAAAGTTGTGATTGTCATATACCTTCATAATTGAGGTATTTTTGTTAATGTTATTGTGAAATGTTGAAGTTTGAACGTCACGTTTAGTTAAAGTCTCACAATCAACCTTGGATTCTTCCTCCAAAACTGAAAGTTCGCCCCTCATGTTAGCATGTTTTAAGGTGAAATATGCCTTGAATCCTCAATATCACTAAACTTAATTAACCTGAAGGCAATTTTATTTACAGCATTCTCAAAAATCTGAAAATGTCATAATCAAAAATCTTACACATTTCCTTAAAACAGATGTCACCGAAGAAAATGTGTAGATTACATACTTTTTTGTTTACTTTCATTGGCATATTCTAAACCAACAAAACACCCTGTATGCATACTTAAAAGCTGAACTTAAATTGGGAATTAAACGATGAATGACCTCATATATTCTTGGGAATAATAGAGAAACTTTCAAGATACAGTATATAATGTGTGTCTTTATATGATATATTTTTTATTTATTTATTTTTTAAATACAATATCAGTTAGGAATGTAAAAGGGGACCAGACACAAATCAAATACAATAGAAAATAAGTATCTGAACACGACAGTTTGTTTAATGTGTCTGCGTTTCTGTATGAGTGTGAGCGAACACATGTTGTGATCTCAGAGCGGATGTTTGGTGTGCAGACAAATGAAAGCATGACTCTCATGTGAGGCTGCAGGAGAATGTGAGACAGTAACAGTAACTTTTAGCATTTTCCTTCACAGAATCTGTGACGTGCTTCTGACTCCCACCCAGGGAGTTGCACAAGGGTTGGAACGATAATAGAGATCTTTGCATAAAGCTTTGATCTTTGTATCACATCTGCTGGAATATTACTGAAACAGAACTGACCTAAATTTCTGGTTAAATACCTAGTACTATAGACTGAATACTTAATAAACACTATGTGATCACGACACAAAGTTTTAGAGATGTAATTGAAATGAATTTCTTGTCAAATTTGATGTCAAATATGGCAAAACAAAATTGTTAAATCTATATCGTGCCAACCCAATCAGCACACATACAATTCTGCTTGACTCAACTGTTTCCTTTTCTTATCAAGAGACACTATATATGGCATATGCTCTGTATGTTCACTTACTTATATGGAGGCAAAGTCTGCATCATTCACCTCACAGTGGATGAAACGCCAAGCCCCTTTATCCCACACTTAGCTCTTACTGCTGTGTCCCAATGTCAATAACATAATCAAAAAACAGAAGGAAATCAATCAATGGACTGACAGAAAGAGCAGTAGAATAATAACAGAACCTGAGTGTTATTGTATTCTACCCTTTTAAGCAACACTAAGTAATCATTTTCCTTAAAATACTCATTTTGATTTGGTGAATTGGTGGAGTTTAGTGAGTTGCTTAAACTGCCACAATCAGGCCCAGCAAGTGAGGCTGAGAGTGAGGCTGAACTAAAGATAAATTAAACTTTGGGGTGAATCACACAGAAATGTGGTGTGAGAAACCCAACAAAAAACAAACAAACAAGCAAAACATTAGTTTTCTGTGATAAATACACTTTCTGTGTAGATTCTCACTCATCAAGGCCATAGTTTTCCACTTAAATCAGAATCAACAACTCTCATGATCACATGCTGCTTCCTGACATCATCAAACCAGATTGTTTTGATTGACAGAAACCCAGTGACAGAAATAACATACTCTGTTGTGTTGTTTTTGAACTCTTCAACACAAGGTCTGGAGTCACACAGTGTCACACGACACAAACAAGAGGCAGGCTCTACAATCTGAAACCTTTGCTTTTTATAGTTTTTCAGCCCCTCCTCACCATAAACAGCAAAGGCAAGAGTCTGGCATCTGTTTGAATCTGTTGCCTTTCATTTTTTTAAAAATTAGTTTGCCCAATTGTGCACACAGACCACCAGCACCAGCTTTTCCAAAGCATTTTCCCTATTAATTTTCCTGGGGTGGGCTCTAATAAAGTTGAATCTCATCTAATCTAGATCTGTAAATGGAGTTTAGTGAAGACCACGAGAGTAAGGCATCCTTCTCACTTTCAATGTCACTCCCAACATGGTAACGTTAACACATTCTCCTGCAGTCAGTGTGGCATCTACTTATATAGATCTATTTGAAAACCCATTAACAACTCAGACTCTGATCCCTTGTCCCTGAAGAGGGCACTGCTGTTTAGTGAAATTACATTGTGTTGCTTTAAAGTGTAAATATAATGACTAGCATTTATTGAGGGTCTTAGAATAATAATGCAATATTGGGACAGGGCTGAGACCTACTGTTTCCCCAAAAACCTGGAGAAACAGTTGACCCACCACCTCCCCGTCCTCTCCCTGGCTGTGCCTGCGTGGTGTTAGTCTTTCTTTTGTCTCGCCCCTGTCTTCCCTCCAGGTTATGGGCTGGTACAGGAGGAGCTTCTGTCCCCGGCCTCCATGCAGTACAGCCTGCCCTCTCCTCTGGGCGTGGAGCCCTACTGGCAGGAAGTGTCCAGCCTCGAGTGTGCACCCATTGCCACCACAGAGGAAGACACGTTAATGGAGATGTCAGATGTTCAGGTGTGGCCAGCAGGGGTCAGTCCCTCACTGGTTACAGTGGAGGACTTGTCACTAGATGGCAGCAGCCGGGCTGATGACTCGGAGGGTGCCACGCTGTCCCTCCCCTGCAGCTTGGGTCGCCCGAGCAGCGGAGCCAGCGGGGCCAGCGGCTCTATCATGGAGCTGGAGGAGGAGGAGGAGGATGAGGAGGAGGAAGGAGAGGTTGAGGATGAGGAGGTGCCACAGGAGCCAGCAGGTGCACTGGCAGAAAGGGACAGGGTGAGGGCCAGTGGCGCTGTCCCAAAGGTCAACCTAAATGGCCAGCTGGGAGGTCAGAGGTTGGATGGGAGGAGAGGGGACGCCTTTGCAGCAGCAGCAGCAGCAGGAGGAGGAGGAGCAAAAGGAGGAGGTGAAAGGCTGGGTTCAGTGGAAGGGATTTCTGTTGTTGCAGGCCAGCAGGTGTATGCCCAGCTGTGTGAGGTGGCAGGGCTGAGTCGGGCCACAGATCACAACGGAGACAACCGGTATGTCAACTTTAAAGGGAGAACTGATGTTTGATTGTCTGAGGTACTGACTTATAAGCGGTGTTGCCCCAGCTGGCTTGCGCTTACTGACAACATGGCTGCCAAAGGGGTCTACCACATCTTAAAGTTTCAGTATGTAACATCTAGGAGAGTTAATTGGCAGAGATTGAGTATAATTTCTGGCGATTAAAGTACAGTTTTTTGTGATTGGAAACTAAAAGTTGTAAACCCTCACCAATGCCCACAGAGAAAAACAGTATTTTTAGTTTGTGAGGAGACAAGCGGCTGATCTGCTTATGTCTCATTTAGTAGTTTATGTCACTTATGTAGAACCAAGGTATTTTCAAACACCAGAGTTATGTTATGTGATGTTACTGACTGAAGCAACTTCTATGTGCCCTGGTGAAAAATTGCTGATATTTCACAATGGACTTTGGCACAGGGGGTGAGTGGTTTGCATCATGAAACAAATTTCAGTTTCCAGTTAGAGAAGGCAGTGTAATGATGTGGTAAACAGCAAACATATTCTGAAGCTACTGTTGACTTACACAGGTGTATATTTTAGTTGTTTAAGTGGTTAAAATCAGTTTTTCCTTGTGCCATTACTGGCAGACATGTTTTCACTAAGACTGAGTACATCTTGTGCTGGGTCTAGGTGCAAGTGGCCAGCATGGGGTGCACACAGTTAAGGCAGCATTGACTATGTGTCAGTACCCAATACACCCACACTTGTGTAACAAACTTAAACCCAAACTTTTGAACTGTGGTCAAAATATAATCACAGTGGCTACCAAATGTATCTTATGTGTCGTGTGTTCTTTTTCTTCATCCTTCCACTCCTCTTTTTCCATCTTGATTTTTCTCCTCAGGATGGTGGGAGGTGGAGCATTTCAACCCTATCTACCTGACAAGGATTCCCTGCAGAGCTGGGTCGGCTCAGTGTCACGTGACACCGGCGGGCCAGGCGTGCGCGTGGCTCAAGAGGCACTTCTGACTCCGGTGTGTGACACGGGTTACTCTCATGTGCTGTGTGGGTGCACACAGCCCTTTGACAAGGGGCCGGGCTTCTCTCACCATGAGACGGGCCAACATACTTGGGAACAGAGGCTGAGGCGGGTCCAGGTCAGGTTGCTACGCCAACCAACCGCCACTTCCTGTGCCTGGAGGGGGAACATTTTGGTCCATCCCGTTTATCCTTTTTGAATGATCAGATGGGTTTGATTTTTTTTGCTCATCAACAGCAGTCATCAAAATTATTAATTTTGATGCCATCACAGAACCAAACCATGATGTGTTACATGGTGCAACACATGGGAAATTTCTGCCATGATGGATAATTTCTGCTTTTGTTTTACATCCTAACTGCAAACAACTTTTATACCAATATGAATTTGAAGTTTTTATATTTATACTCAAATTATGTTTGTTCTCTACAGAAAGGAGAGAAAGAGGACTATGCTGCTGACGCGCCGTTTGCAGATGAACATGGAAACATGCTCGCTAAAAGGGTAAACTTGTAGTTATATATTTACATTTACACACCATAATTTCACACAGAAACACTGTTAACTCATTGTGAATGAGTCACTTAGTACAGTGCAGAAAATTTAAAATTAACCACCAGCCAAGTGTCTGTGATTATGAAATACTACAGCTGCTGTCAGACATTTACTGTCTGAATGTTCCTCAAAAAATGCCGTCGTTCAGCAGTGTGATGGGATAAACGCTTTTTTTTGTACCCACCCATCTCTGCGCTGCTTCTGTATACGCATAATGTTCCAGTCAGGTCTGATGAAGGATCCAGCATAAAAATAATTTTAAGTGTTATTACCTGTGTTCACAAAGCAGAATAATAATAAATAAAATAAAAAACAAAACTGCAGCTTTAATAATGTTTTATGTTTGTTTTGTTTTTTGTGTTCATGGTCTTTTTCTGTTTTCTAGGACAGGAAAGCCACTGCCAAAACATCCTCATCCAAAACACAACCCGACCGCAGACGAAAATGAGCAACAGAGAAGAGAACTAGACTCTGACAAAGACTAAAAAAGTGCAAAATACAAAAACGACAAACAAAAGAGTCATCCTCAACCTGTGACCATACTAAATCACAAAAGAAAAGAGGAGGAGGAGGAAAAAAGAGGAGTTCAACATGTAGTTTTATAAGCTTTGTAAAGAAAAATGTCAACTAGACTAAGGCATGATTTTTTTCTACCAAAAAACATAAATGTCAGTAAAATAACCAAGAAAAAAAAAAGCAACAAAAAGTGCTTCCTGTGAACTGTAATCGCATGATGACTGCTGGTGCATGCCCTTTGACTCTTTGAACTGTCATTATCTACAAACTGAAGGGGTACAAGGTTCGGTGACTGACTCACATGTGGGTCACGGGCCATTTTCAGGACCTAATTCCCCCCAAACGGAGTGGATTGTGTCAGCGAGTTGAGTCCAGTAATACAACAGCCAAAAAAAAGTCCCTCAACGGATGGATCTGTATACAGTTAAGCCTCTGCTGAGCCTTCCAGCGCTTCTCTCACTGGACCCTTTCCCCTCTTATTCTCTGTGTTATATGCACTCTATGCTACGTGGACATGTGTCAGATTGTGTATGTGTGCGTATGTGTGTGTATTCTTCTCTACCGCATGTGTTTCTTGCTTCCGCCCCATGATTGGCTTACTGGCCCTGTGATGTCACGGCACGATCAGTGCCGGAATGAGAAAAGCCGCTGTGCTTCCTCTGCTCGCGAGTGTTCCCTGTCTGCGTGTCTTGTTTTTTTTTGTCTTTGTCGACGATGCTCGCTTTCTTGTTGAGCTTTTCTTCGGAAAGCGCCCGCCTCAGTTTTCAGCTTTGTTTCAGTGGACTTTCAGTGGGAAAATCTTCCGTGTTTTAACAGGAAACATGGTTTTTGGACAAGTGGAATGTTTTCTTCAGAAAGCAGTTGGTTGCTTGATTGTATTGTGCAGCAACTCTGTCACACAAAGATCAAGTTTTTCCTCCCCCGTGTCATTTTCAGCCTTCATCTGCTGTTTCTCTCAGTAGCGCACACCATTTTGATGCACATCCTTTACCAGTAGCCTCAATCAATATGCAGTAAAATCACCGGGCATCTCCATCTCCATCTGCATATTTATAGCTGTGTCATTTCAAGTATGAAAACGTTGTGAGCTCCCTACTTTGTCCGCAACGGGTGTAGCACCTTGCTGTGTCTAATTTTGGTTCATTTATTTGAAACTTTAAAGTGGATGAAGTGAAGAAGGGTCTGATTTGTGTGAGGATACAGTGAGTTCAAGGATTTCTGGCACATGTTGCTGCAGAGTGTGTTTGTGAAGGGATTAGGTAGCACTGTGAACGTCTTACTAACACTGACCCCAGACTCGTGAACTGTGAAGACACACACAAACAAAAAGCATATAGACAAACAAAAGCACACCCACATAGATATATGTACATGAATATTATGTGATGATGTATCATTGTCTGGTCAGATGACACATGTATGACATTTGGAGTATGTCACAGCAATAATACCAAACGAAGAGTACACAGACAACGGAAGATGATGAGTTTTGTTCATTTCGTTCTCTGCTGTGAAGACGGAAATCCCATCTTGGCAGTTTCTCGCTGGACTCGCTCCATCGACCTTGGTGTGAACGAGTCCAAGAGCCCACTCATGCCAGATCAGATGACTCAGCAGCTGAAGTAGTGTGGGAACGTGTCAGTCGTGAGCAGGATTTTCAACATATAACGTAGCAAAACACAAACCAGGACATCAATCAATGTACATATGTGACACTGAGTCTGCTGCTGCTGCTGCTGCTGCTGCTGCTGCTGCTGCCCAGAGGTGGAAACCAACACACTCATTTTATTTTTCTGTGTATTTCAGGTTTACGTTGGTAGTGTTTTCACCTTAGTATCAATGTAAACCACCAGATCTTTTCCTCTCTGTATGCAGAACCTGAAGGCAGCACTACAGCATGTGAAGGGGTCATATCATCGTAGCACACACTTCCTGGAAAACAAGACTAAATATGTATCCCATAAGTACTGTAAATGCTACTGTAGCCTGAATGAATGAGATGCAGGAAACTGATGAATGAATGAACAAGAACACATGATATGAATGCACACATTTTTTTTTTTCATTTGATATGGCACGTTTTATCACATATCGCACATTTTTCACTGTTGTTCCACTCAGGATTTCAGTTCTGCTCGGTCAGAATCAAAACGTTTTTAAGTTTCCTCTCAGAGAAGAGCATGAGACACATAGTGAATCAAGCTGGTGGTTGTGGGGTGGGGGGATGTTGGTATATGTGTGAGGAGTTTGTGTGCATGTGTGTGTCTGTGTGAGTGGGCATGGGAGAGCTATTTGATTCTAATACCGACAAACAAAATACACTGTCATTAAACACATTGTGTTCGGATCCACGGGCAGAAAAGGACAAACAGACACTTGTTTTTAACAGTAATGATGAAAACCACAAAGGTATTAATGAAGCATTCCAGGGTTCCTACAGTCCTTGAAAGTTTGTCAGTTTCAAAAAAATGTCAAGGTGATTGAAAGTTTTTGATAATAGACATGGGATTTGTGCAAGAAAGAAGTTCAGTTGATATTTGGGCAAATGTCTCCCTCGTTATGACGTCACTTACTGTTTCATGCGCCCTGCATTGCTTCATGTACGTAGACTAGGCCTACGCAGAACAAACGTGGTGTCACACTGGAGTCAGTGTTGTGGTCACTGTCCACTGTTGACATGAGATTCCATGCAGAACAATGAGGGAGTAACCAAGAGAAATTAAATCATGCGGTTCCAGGGATATGCACATTCCAAGATCTCTGGCTCATCAAAGAAAATGACAAAGACTGACTTGACCAAGGTCCCAAGGACAATCACTTCGCTTCAGAGCATGCTGCAAATCAATAAAAGTGGACGCCAGGGGCCAAGCTGCTCATACAAGTTGCCCTCCTATTAAAAGCTGTGTCAACACATTTCGGCCCTTGAATTTCAGTGGAATTGGTCCTGAAAAATCCTTGAATTTGATTTCACCCAAGGTGTGGGAACCCTGGCAATTACTCCCTCTCTAAACAAGCACAACCCGAAGTTGTAACACAGACAAATAATGTCCCTGCTGGACAAACACAGTTCTGATTAGGGTTTTTATTTTATTAATTACTTCATTTAAAAACTATAAAAGCTCCCATAAAGTCCAGACTTTAATTTTGAGATACTAAAATGGTTGATACTGTTTTTTCAGTGCAGTCACTAAAGTGACACACTCTCCTTTATTCTGACTTTCTTTATCTTCTTTTTTGTGTCAGTACAAGAAATAAGCTGAATTAAGGCATTTTTTTTTTTTTAAAAAAAAAAGCTTTTTATTTAAAGGTCCAGTGTGTAAGAATTAGTGACATCTAATGGTGAGACTGCAGATTGCAACAATCTAAGGATTCCTCTGTTTATCTTTCCCTTTTCTAAAAGAGTCAGGGAGCGACAGTGGTCTTCCCGAAATGATGTCTGTCACAACTCTCTGCCATTTCCTCCTTGGTTGTTTTATGTTTTCTGAGCTGTTCTTTGTTTGCGTAGTAATTTTAAGCTTCACAAAGCAGTAGGCACATTCTGGCTTATTTGTCCTTATGTGCTCCTGTAGAATCATAGCAGCAAAATGTTTTTTTTTTTTGCTTTATTTATTCTGTTGTTATCGTTTTATCATATTATATTATATACCTGTTTTTTAAATCTGTTTTTTCTTCTTTGTTTTAGACATTCTTATTTCATAGATTTGTATTATAAATCTATAATTTCACTTAACATTAATCTTGTATATGAATGTGTATTTGGTCTGTGGACTATAGGAACTCATTTTCCACATACAGTATAAACAACTTTAATAACCAAACTCTTTTATTTTGATGCAATTCAACACTTTTTTGAACGTACTTATGTGTAGTATTATTCACTTTCAGCCAATGAACCCTCTTAAATGTTACACACTGGACCTTTGAGACATTATCCTTAAGATTTAATTCTATTTTTGTATTTAAATGACTTTAAAGTGAAACTGCCTTTCTATAAATTATAATTTATATTACTGGCAGATTTATGGAGACATGATGGCCGAAGACAAAAACCTGAATGCATTTGATATGTGTCAAATAATGTTTTAGAGAGTATTATTGAATCAGATGGTCATAGACACTGGCGACGGTCTTTTCTTTAGTCTTCCAATCAATTTGTCTGAATGACATTTAAAAGGATAATCACGCTGCTTCTCTTTGTCGTTACTCGACATCAAACTGGAGGCCGATATTGAAGAAATGTGTTTTAACGCCATCTCATTTATCATTACCACTAGTATCCACAGGTGTCGCCAAATCCACCGAGAGGAAAAAAAAAATTGGAGTAGAACTTTTGACTTTTGATTTTTCATGCATTACCTTCATGTTTACCGCTAAAATATCTGATTATTTACAGATTCGAAAACCAGGAGTCTTTCATAGTTTGCGTATATATTGGTGTTTATGTCAATTTGTGTCCAGATATAATTTAAATTTGCATTTTCAATGATCCTCTATGTTGCACTACATGAGAGTGAGTGAGTGAGTGAGTGAGTGAGTGAGTGAGTGAGTGAGTGAGTGAGTGAGTGAGTGAGTGAGTGAGTGAGTGAGTGAGTGAGTGAGTGGGTGGGTGCTTGGTTTTACACTAACTGGAATCGGGGGCATAGACAAGCGAAGATTTTTAGCCGGCATGTGACCTGAGAGGATGTGTAACCCTGCAACGTTGTATTTTAAAAGAGTATTGTAAAGTTTTAACTGTCGCGAAGAATAGAGATCACCTATACTCCTTTAAGTATGGATACATGACAATGTAAACGCAATATCATATACTCTATCCTAAGGAATGCAACCGCGCACATGCACACACACAAAAAAATATGTTTTTATGAAAATATATGTATAAATATATGACAAAAAATCTATTTAATTAGAATGCTATGCACCCTCATAGAGTTGTTATGGATGTTCTTTAAGCATTATTTAGACTAGGCCGACGCCCATCTCGTGGGGAATGTAGAGGCTTTCGTAGCTATGACCACTTGTTTTCTTTTCTTTTGTATCGTCCTGGCGAGAGGCGAGTCAAACGTGAACTATGTAAACAAGCCTTTCAATCAGAGTCATTCTGACATGAAGATATGTATAGATCATCTTACCCTGTTACACCAGCTCAAACCATTTACAAGAGTTAATAAACAAAGATGTGACAAACAGACGTCGTGGCTTGTTTTGTGTGAAATGACAAAAGAGTGCTGCTTTTATTTCTTATTCCTCTTCGGATTGCAAGTTTTGTGCATTTTTGTGGAAAGGTGGAGTGGGTTCGTAGCATTTATTGGTGAATTTGGTTGTTGTGCTGAATATCTCTCACTCTGTATTCTTCCCTTCCAGGTGTGTTCAAGGACCTGTAGCCTTACGTTAACATCAAAACTCAAAGGATATTAAGGTTGTCCATTGTGGACTACTGTAGAAACATGGGGGTCTGTAGACCTGACACAGTTTTTGATCTAAACATGAACACCACAGCTGGTCCAAGGCATAAGCGATTTTTAATTATTTATTTATTTATTTTTGCTTTTCCACTCGCAATAATTCCTGGTACCTGGAGCTGTGCTTGAACTGTAGAGTGGAAAAGCACCATAAGCAGCTGCTTGGGGGAGAAAACAAAACATTTTAAAATATTAAAGAAGTCCTAGATTTATTTTAAATATCTAAATGGTGTTTATCTCAAGTTATTTGGATTTATTTTGTATTTGGTTTTTATTTTGATTTGCATGTGCATATGTTCCAAGTATTAAAAACTAAAACAATTAATGCAATTTATAGTGTTTTTTGACTATTATTGATACAAATTTACATTTGTATCAATAATAGTCCAGCACAGTGACTCTGAGGTGGTGGGAGGGGGCCCTCAAATCAAGTTCAAGGCTTGGTCCGGACCTGATAAACACTCAGCAATTCATATATGTTCAAGTGATTGTTCACTTTACTGTGTGGAGGAATGCCTATAATAATTATATACATAATAATTTGTATACTCCAAAAAAAGACCACTTGTTTTAGGTTTATGGTTAAGTTTAGAAATGCTCAAATAGTGTACAAAACAAAATATCATTTGACATTCAAACTGTGTTCATTGACAGAAAACATGGGCATAACCCAAGAGGAAAATATAATTTAAAGAAAGGCTATTATTTTGTGTGTGTTTTTGTCATGATATTCGAAATATACAATGATTCATTCATACATTTTACTCACTAGACCTTTAATTGTGAGTTGAATTAGTTGAAAAGTGACACATGTCTTTTTTTCAAGTTGGCACCACAGAAGTTATTTGAGCCATTGGTTCCGTGTGTGTGGTATTGGCTGTAGTTTCCAGATCAGGTAGAAAACTACAACTTCCAGCGTGTGTGACGCCCCCCGCTCTCAGCCAATCACAGCTCTCCTCTCCCAAGCGTTGTTTTGTAGGAAGTCCTCTCTCCGCTCTGACTTGTTTTGGGTTTTCACACCACGTGGATCCACTGGAGAACTTTATTTTTATTTTTTCCCCCTGCTGTCGAGTTTCACACCAGTGTCCCGACTTCCACAACACCAGCGACTCCGCACACGCACCTGCACCCGGGCTTTCGGAGAAGATGTCCGCGGGAGGCCGCACCACCAAGAGCCGGGCGATCCCCGCCGTCCGGCGGGTCGCCATCCACGATGCTGCTCACATGCCCGCGGATTATTCCACGACCCCCGGGGGAACTTTGTTCAGCACCACGCCAGGAGGTAACGACCCGGTCAACTGACATGTGGCATTTACTGGCGAAAACATGACTCCATGCAATTGACGTGACACATTTCAACATAATCATTTGTTCATTTTGATTAGTTTTATTTATGTTTTTGACTTGTTGTCACAGTGACAAGGCAAAACTTATTTTTAAAAGTTTCTAAAGCTCCTTTTTTTACACAGGTATACTCAAAGTGCTGTAAATCGACAAAGACTGAATTTAAATGAAACTTTACAAAGTATTTTTTATACATAAATAGAATCATTATTTGTTGTTTTATCAATGATCACACAGTGTAATTATTTGCCAGTCACCCTATTGGAATACATCCAGAAAGTATGGGAAACTGTTTGCAGGTTTAAAGTAGAGCTGCAACTAATGATTATTTTTATAATGATTCATCTGTCAATTGTTTTCTTGATTAGTCGAGTAATCGTTTGGTCCATAAAATGTCAGGAAAATGTTGATCATTGTTTCGCAAACCTGGAAATTGTTATGTTCTCTAGTGTCTTGTTTTGTCCACAAACGAAAAATGTTTCACTTTTGATGATAAGAGAAACCAGGAAATATTCACTTTTAAGAAGCTGAAAAATGAGACCAACCAATTCATTAATGATCAAAATAGTTGCCTTAGTGATCGATTAATAATCGAGTAAATGTTTCAGCCCTAGTTTAAAGTAACACATTTTCCAGAGAAAGGTGAAAAGGTCAAATATTAAGTGTGACCTGCCCTTAAACCTGAACAACAGCAGTACCGTGGTTCTCTAAAACCTGTGCTTGTCCAACTATTTCATGGAGATAAATATCTGTTGTAAAAATTTACGCCAAATTTATTCAAGACATGCATGAGCATTGCATGCACGCGTTGTATGAGTTAAACTGATGGACCGTTTGCTTATATATGAGGCCTACTTTTCGTCGTCTCATTCCAATTCACGTAACAATGATCACAGAATTTAACAGACATGAAAGCAAACATGTTTTAAAGAGAACATTTCAAAAGTGTTAAAAGAGTTGCAAGAAACAAAGGGATTTGTCTTTAAAGAGGTGAAATAAAATGCTTTAAAAATATAAAATTAGGTTTAAAAACTGTCATAGTGACAGTTAAAGATATCTGTACAGTAATTTGACTTTTGATTTTGAATTCAAAATCAGGACTGAATCATTACAACATACATTAACACTGTACATAGTAAGGCCAAAACCTTTACAGGAATCATGGGATATTGTTGCAAATAACAGTTAAACACAGATTAAAGACAACTTTGACCTTTTACTGTTATATAATCT
This sequence comes from Brachirus orientalis, assembly GCA_016785285.1. NCBI lineage: Eukaryota > Metazoa > Chordata > Actinopteri > Pleuronectiformes > Soleidae > Brachirus > Brachirus orientalis. The sequence goes on from JAFBJR010000905.1 coordinate 12,963,212, forward strand.
AACATCTTCTTTTCTTCTTGGTTTTTTGCATTGCACTATAGTGGGTAAAGGCCTGCAGCATATGTTGTGACATGTTGGTCCTGTTAATGTTTGATTTTTTCATGATGTCGACGAAGAACAGTTCTGCGCATTTCACAGACCTTTGTGATGAGGCCGAGACGCTTATCACAATAAAACAACAGGTGCTAATGATTATTGTGTTGAATGTCAAAAGTTTTTTCTTTCTACTGAGGGACGGTTGAAGGAAAAAAAAAGGGCTGCGAAATGAATTGGGTACTAAATTAATCACCAACGTGTTTGATGGATCATTAGTTCTGTGATTTCAGCTTCTCAAATCAACCATCGCTCTTCTGTGAGACTAAACTTGTGTTGTTTGTGGACGAATCAAAACATTTCGAAGAAATATAATGATTAGCTGCAGGTTTTGCAAGTTGCAAAAAAAAAGTCAATAGCTGTTTAAACTGTGAAACTGTACATAAAATTATATTGCAGTAATAATTTTCCTTTCACTGTCCATTTGTTTCCCTACATTCACATTGACTGCTTACTGACTGCAGGTTTGTATGTATTTATATTTAAATTTATTTTGCCTGCATTTATTTGTGCAGAAACACTGAAGCTCTGTTTTGTCTGTTTTGATTGATAAACCAGTGGAAAAACAAAACAAAGGAAAGCAAGTCATTTCATTTTATACAGACACATGTGGTGTCAGACATGTTTGCACTCTTAGCCTCAATATAGTTTTCATTTACATTTGTCCTGATGCTCCTGCGGGTTTAACTTTAATGCAAATCAAGAATAGATCGATTATTGTTGTTCACTGTCCTCATCCTGCAGCTGTATTAAACGTAATTCTTTTTCTTTCACAATCAAGGACTGTACAGTCAAATATAGGACTGTACCCGCTCATATTCTATTTATAGAGCAGCAACATGTTTACTAGATGCGGGTTACACTGAGTCACAGTGGTTGGATTTAATTGGAAAGCAGTCCCGTAATATTTTATATGGATATATGGTAGTTACAAAACAGCCCAGCATGAAATAAAACAAAAAAAAATATGAATTGATCGTATGAATCCGTAACGTCATGGGTGTTAAGTTTCACTCTCATCACTTGTCTGACCCATTTATTTTACTCCAACTGTGGGAAATCTCGAGCATGGTGCCCAAAGTAAAGACAAAACTTTTCTGTCTGTCTGTGACTGTGGGAAAATCCGCACAGTGTGCACATGTCTTTTATTACAGATAGTGTGTTCTGTTACTTTGCTACGCCAGACACCTGTTTATTAGGTCAGTGGATTTGTGTTGACGTCATTAATACGAAAGTCAGGAAAACAAACTAGGCCATAGGTGACGGCGTGTTCAGGCCCAAATGTGGCTAAAAGACGCTGTGGCTCACTGAGCCTCATGGCATAGTACGTGTCATTTAAGTAACTGTATCAGTCGCAGCGGCTCTGATCCACCCTCCATCTGACCTCGAAAATTCTTTATGCACTTTCCATTATATGATGACAATAAAGATTCTTAACTTAAAGCAAATGCAGAGATTGTTTTCTTCACACAGTAAATACAGTATGTTCTAAAGAATGTGCAAAAGTCACTAGGTCAGGGGTCGGCAAGTCAATTGGGCACAGGGACAAATTTTTTCTAAGGAGTTGATACCAGGCAAAAACATAACATCTATATCTGACAAAAACAGTTTTGTTTGTTTGTTCCTACAAAACCCTTTTCTTCTAATGTCAAATGAATAAAATGTCAAATTGAAGAGATGTGTTGATTTAAAAAACTTGAATTTGCCACAGACTCTAGTGTGACTCGGTTAATCTTTTTTTTCAGAACGACTTATGGATACTTGTGCAATACTTTGTTGTTTTTGCGGAGAAACAACAAAGTATTTTTTTAAATGGCTTAAAAATGATGTTTGATTTAATGTATCAGACTCTATATGAATGCCGGCAAGCCAGGTTTTGGCCCACGGGCCACCATTTGCTGACCACTGCACTAGGTGTTACTGATCACATTAATGAAGTCAGGTCAGTGCGACAGTGAGCATCCGTCGTGAAACTGAGGACGTTCAATCACACTGAGTTCATTGGAACAGATGCATCTGTGATTTTTCTGTCTGTGTCCTGTCAAAATGGCTCCTGGAGCAAAAGACTAGAAACAGTTTCTCTTCAGTATTTCTGCTCAGGACTTTGGGCATGTCTAAAAATGTGGCTGAATGATGCACAGGAGCCACAGTTGACATAAATCCTCCTCAAACGCTGCAATGGTTTCAAATTACTCAGCGCACTATACTCATGACTAACTGCACCAGCTCCTACACCAACTACCAGAGAGGTCTTTTGTATCGAAAATGTGTCTCACAGTGACTTTAAAGTGCAGGTAAAGGGATGAATATGGCTCTTCTGACTTTGTCACCCAATTGAACATGTGTTCCTAACCATTTGGCCAAATTTGAATTCAAATTAGGTGTAAAGAATTTGGTATGAAACCATTTATTTAACACTTTGCAGTTTAGCGACACACAACACAAACACAGAGCTGGTTTAGCCACAGTCCTGCTCTTTATTGGGCTGAAAGAAAGGGATGGTAAACAAAAACCACCAAACATTAACAAGCTGAAAGTGGTTGTAGTAGAGTCGGAACACACTTCATTCAAATAAATCAATTGCCCACCAGTGCTTGTTTACTGGACCAAGGACAGTTGTCCTGTAAATGTAACTGAGCTTCAGCATTGAGACATACTGACTCAGACCAGCCCAACAACCATGCCGTGTTCAAAATCAACTTTCTTCCTCATTCTGATGCTCAATTTGAACTTCAGCAGGTCACTTTGACCTTGTCTTCATGCCCAAGTTCATAGACCTACTGCCATGCGATTGGCTGATTAGATACTTGCATTAATGAGCAGTTAAATGGGTGTACCTAATAAAGTGACCAGTAAGTGTACACTGGTTGGCATGTTGGTTTCAAAACTGTACCCTTTAACCTGTTCTTCCCTGACCCTGAAGAGTTGGACACGTCATAAAACCGTGTCTAACTTTTATAAACACATACATGCTGCATACCTACAGAAAGGTCAGAAACTCAGCCAAAAGGTTATAATCTTATAAATATCAGTGCCATTTTCTTTATCTATTCACTGATTTCATCACAGTAAGCCCAGAACAGTGTTCTGTATGGTCCAGTATACTTCCCTTCCACTGCTGCCTCCCACAGGAACCAGAATCATCTACGAAAGGAAGTTCCTCCTGCAGTGTCGGACGTCTCCCTTGGCTCTTACGCCCCCAAAACTGCCCGATATCCCCGGAGTCACCACGCCACTCAAAGCCAACGCATCGGTCCACACAAAGCAGCCCGAACGGACGCCCAGCGGCGACGTCACCGAGCAAAGTCCGGACACAGAGGACATGGCAGGTAAAACATGTCTGTCGCGTGGAGCAAAGAGTCGAGCTGCACTTCTTCTGCTGTTCTCCGTGATTTCCCTACTCCCACCGCTTTTCTTTCTCTTCACAGGAGACGATGCTCAGTTTGAAATGGACATCTGATGAGAGTCGGCCACAAGGATGAAAACGGTTTTTTTTAACATAGTTCAATGACAAGCCTAGCTTTGCTAAGCTGCTTAATCGTCTTTTCGGGTTTATTCTGAAAACAGTATGTTTTTGTTTATCTTTGTAACCTTAAAAAAGCATTAAAAGTATGACTGTGACTCTGAGGTCACACAAGTCAGTGTTGTATTAACATTAATGTCTTATGTGATTCACGTGTCTTTAAAATGTTCTGTGTCATACAAACAAAAACTCACAATAGTTTTAAAAGTAACAATTAATGATTTATAAAAACAGGCATGAAATAACATTTTAACTTTGCAATTGAGACCATTACCTCCTCAGGAAAATGTTAAGCAGTGTTATTAATCAGTAAGAACTTATTAAGACTCTTTTTCCCATAGACTTCTATTCAGAAATTTTGCAACCAGCAAGTGGCTATTCAATATAGTTTTGTTTTTTCCCCTAGTGTCCTGGAGGAAAGACTATGGAAGACTGATCTCACATTTATTCCACACATTATCAAGTGTTTGTAATAGCACCTTTAATAACAGAGTTTACAGGCAAGAATTCAAGATAACAGAAGAAAATTAAGGAAAGTAACAAGAAGTATGATAATAATCAAAATATAAATAAAGCAATTAATAAAAAGTTTTATAGGTTTTAGATAATAACTGTCAATATAAAAGCCTGGATAATAGGGTGGACAATATAGAAATTTTAAAAGACGAGCTCCCCTTTTGCTCCCCCCATAATTTAATTTGTCATGTTACTGTAGCTTCCCGACATACAATCTTTTATTAAACAAACCTACTGTTTTGCAGAATCAACTCCAGACCAGCGTTCAGGAGCCCAGTTTTCAGGTGGCACCGCTACTAAACATGTCACTTACACGATTATTTTCCATGCAAATACAGCGGCTGTGCAAAAATGTACGTGATTTTAGTCCAGAGCTGCCACATGTGGGTGGCAACAGCAGGAATGGCCTTAGGTTTATTAGTGGAGATGCTGACAAATGTTCAGAAATGTTTATTAGGTTACTTATTTGAGGAACCGTGTTGTACAGAAATTCAAAGTCTGTAACCTATGAGCTCCACCTCAATTTCTCAAAGTGGACTTTCGGGGGAGCTTGTGTCCTATTCAGTGGAGTCTTTTCACTTCCTCATAATTCAAACCATGCTCCAGACAACCACTGAACCAGGACTGAACTCCTTGATATCAAATGACAACACATTTTCGAGTTTAGGTGATCCAGAAGTCACTGAAGTTAGATACCAAGCCATACGTGTAAACACTCAAAATAAAAACGACTAAACTCTCTCTTGGGGGTAAGAAAAAATTTATTGTAATACTGTACATAGTATACATATAAATGGATCAATGTGACCCAAACATCTTAATAAAGTTAAAGCGCTTTCTTACACCGTTTTGACATCAGTGTTTGTCATTTCTATGGCATTTAAACCAACAGCTTCACACATAAGTTCTCTTGTGTACAGCTGCTTTTACAGTGCTTCAGTCAGTGACTGTGCTGTCACAGTATCAAATAAACCCATCAGTCTTTATATTCTTAATTTGAAAAAGTAGACTCCAGCATATACAGTAGCTTCCCTCTTGCATGGCCCGCATCACAGCAGCAGCAGCGTCTGTCCCAGTGTCCAACAGGACGTCTCTGTAAAGTGCCGGTGGACGAACAGTGTGTAGAACGTCCACCTTGTGCCTCGTCGTGCTGCTGCAGGCTCCCCGGTTTGTGCCGCTCAGCAGCTACAGTCCCGCGCTTGTCTCCCTTCCGACCTTGCAGGTCTGTCGCTCAGTGGCAGCCGCACTCCTCCACCACCATGTTCTCATGATGCCTCATGACCATCTGTCCGTTCTCGTAGTACAACATGGAAAGTGGGGCCAAGCGTGTGGGCACACACGACAGACACGGCACCTTGTGTGGGTGATGAAGCTTCAGCAGACTCTGGATGAAGGAAGAGAGGGACATGGATGATTAGAACAAATTTGTCAAGTGTTAGTTTACATGGTTTGTCTCAATGAATGAATTCAGTCTTACCTGTATGTATGCGTGGTTGGTCGGCGTGAAGGTCTCATCGACTGGTGTGGGGCAGCTTCCCTCACAGCGATAGGCGTTGTACCGTTTTGGATAAACAATCCACTCGCTCCAGCCGAGCTTCTCAAAGTCCACCCACATGTCCACCTTCCTGCACAAAGGACCCTTCTTCTCCACCTCTGCTGGCTTGTGAGCAGGAGCAGATCTGGGTTCTCTCCGTCTCTGCTCCCGGGTTCTGTGGTGCCTCTTGCTCCTCATCCCAGAGCTTGAATCATCCATGACTCGCTCCCTGTTCAGGCTGACGTACTTGGAGTGCTCTGCTGTGCGGATGATGGTCGGTTTCCTGTTGGTGTTCTGCCTGGAGAAGACCACCATCATGACCCTGTCTGCCGTAGGGTGCTGGACCCCATCCTGCTCTTCTTCTTCTTCTCTGACCACCTCTTCCTCCTCCTCCTCCATTTTCTGCACGGTGTGCTCCTGCTGCAGCCAGTGGCGGAGCATTTCTGTCATGTTGAACACCTTCCAGGAGGAAGTGGATGTCGCTGAATTGGGGTGAGCTCCCAGGTGACCCAGGAACAGCTTCTTCTGTGGGCAGCGGGAGTCAGAACACTGGACTTTCTGGGAGTGGTAAATGTCCACAGCAGCTCGGGAGGACTCAGTGAAGGCGGGCAGGCGGATGCGAAGCTCAGCCAGCTGGACGTCGTCACTTGCTGACATGGAGGACATGTCAAAAGTGACGGACCACCGTTTTCCAAACTGGTGGCAGCCTGAAAAACAAACAAGCAAATTGATTGGCATCATTAGAATCTCATCTGAGCACCAGTTTCTCATGAATCTAAACAAAAAGCTTCCATACACATCCTGGCTTTTATCCCTGTGGTTGCATAAGCATTTCAAAACATTCATCAAGCAGTTTGATTAGAAACATGATTAAATTATTGTGACTAAAATAAATCAACACACATCCACTTTCTGTAGGCAGAAAACATACAGGAAACATGTTGCTAAAATGTATCAATGTTGGCATTCAATTAAAGGGTTAGACTGTAATATTTCGTGTTATGACACGTCACAGTGTGAAGCAGATTCATTATTCACGCAGAACATTGGCCTAACCCTATGTTTTAAAACAGCAAATCATGTGACATGCACCAAGCCTCATTCAAAAAGTACTTGACTTGTTTTTAAATATTTGAATACTCACTTTTAGCGACGAGGCTGATGACAGAATCGGAGTCGTGCAGACCCGGGTTGTCTTCGGTCCTGATCGGGCTCATGGTGGCAGCAGCCGGACTCCTGACCCGGCGGTCCTCGGTCAGCATAGTCCGGTAGAGCTGCATCATGTAGAAGGGCAGCCTGGTGCTCTGCTGCCGCTGCACCGTGCGTCTGGAACTGATGCCGCCGAGCAGCGCGTCAGGAGGGCGAGTCGTAACCAAATCCACCAAGAAGAGAAGCGCGAAGGAGAAATCCACAGTTAGTCCCTTCATTATTCCACTGCAGGTGCTGTTGTTGTCTCTTCCAGAGGTGAACTCAAATGGTCCAGGTCAGATCCAGAGATCTGGCTTTATACTCACACACCTCTGCGCTGACGTCCTTTGAACACATCTGTCAATCCTGATGGATGGAGGGCGTGTGTGTGATCCGCAGGAGCGCGCTCAAAGGCCGTGCCAATGGCGTTGTGTATCGAAACCAGTTGGTCTTTGTAGTGTCGCAGGTGTGAAGCGCTGCCGTGATTGTTGTTGTTTTGTTTATGTCAGATCCCTTTGATAAGGAGCCGTGACAATAATTTTGGTTAAGGAGATTATACAAAGCGCACAACTGCGCTGTGATTAATGGGGAACCGAGTAAAAACTCCGACTGGAGTTAATCAGAAATCACTTTCTGTGGCGCAGGTTGTGACCTGTTATTGAGCCTGATGGCACACGAGGAGGGCCAGTGATAACGAGGGTCAGTGTGTGGTCAATGTGTGACATAACCTTTATTCAACAAATTCCTATTTTTTCTTTGTGAATTTTTGATTTTAATTTCTTGACACCGCATTTGTATCCACTAAACTTCTTTTGTATAGTATGCGAGTTACAAACAGCCATAATGTGGCCCATACTCGAATTTAATACGTATAGTAATGGTTGTAAAATAATAATTATACTAATTAATAATAATAATAATAATAATAATAATAATGCACTTAACAAAACAGTTACAATGCTTTAAATTACAACAAAGTAGGAAATGGAGCAAAATTGGAGATAAAATTATTTAGCATTATTATTATCAAATAAACATATTATGAGGTTTTATTTTGCTGAACTAAGTGAGATACAATTCTGTTGGAATATTGCAACAAAAATATGTGGTAAGGATTGTGAGGGGCACTTAGACTAATCCTGCACATCTTTATTTCCTATATCTGTTATCCATATTGATCTTTTAAAGTATATATTGTATATATTGTCTCTGGATATGTTTTGATTTGGATGACATTATTTTTTTTTGTTTATTTGTATAGCTTTCTGTCTTGTAAATACATTTTGTATTGGTTGCTATTGTTCCGTGTCTTAATATACAATATAATCAACACATAATTGAAAAGATAAATCAACACTGAATAAAGCTTAAAAAAGGTATGTGTCATGATACTGTGTTATTTATTTGTTTACTTATTCTGTTGTGGACACCTTCAGCGAAGAGATGCATGACGGTGATGATGATGATGATGATGATGATGATGCGCCGATGATTGACAGCTGAGTTGAAAGGGACATCAATGGCGTGACCTGATCGCTGGTCGTTCATACAGCAAAGTACACAGTCGACCTCATAAATGAACAACAAAGAGCCGGTGCACAACTACAAGGCTGTTTGATCCTTTATTCGCTTCAAGATATGAGACGGGAATAAAGAAAACGCAGAGGATGACCCGTTAATATTAAAGAGTTCCTGCTCTTTGAAAAGTTCCTTGATGTGATATCATCAACCAAAACATTAGTTTCAAGGTGTAATCTGAAGTTTGGATGAGTGAGATTAAAGGAGGCGTTTTTAAAGTGCTAGAGAATTACTATATATATATATATATATATTTATTTATTTTTTTTACCTTATGCACATGTTTACTTAATCAAAAGCAAAAGTGTGCAAGACCGAAATAAAAGCGCAGTAGCATTTACGCACTGATGTACAGTGAATTAATGCGAATAGCAAAATGCTCATACATACATAACATGTAAAGACGTTCCCAAATCATGTTCTGTATTAGTTTAACTTTTGGCTAAATGGTATGCAAATACACATGGATAATGAATGTGCGGAAAAACTGCCTGTCCTCGTTGTTATATAGTATTTTTTCTATATTTTCCATGCATGCTATTATGGTTGGTTATAGCATTTCCCCTCCGTGTATATTGTATGAGCATTTGTAAATTGTAATAAACCGATTTTGACTGTGATTATGATTCACCGTGGAAATTAAGGTGACACAAAATATGACTAAAAGTCCACATGAAAAATCAATTCTCAAACACTCTCCCCACCTCATTTTAAGGTTAAAACTGAAATCTCTTTCTTTCTCTTCTGTGTTTGAAAAGATAAAATCATAACAGGAACAATGTAACGTGGCCTATTAAGCAAATAGGCATCGTGAATGGATGTAATTTAAGTTTTTTAAGAAAATTTCACTTCCATGAAAGTAAAATATAATAATATTGCATTCAGAAATAACGTAAATATGCATACTGTGCAATTAGACCGCCTGTCATAAAAAACGATAAAACGTAAATATTTTAGAAATCTTTCAAAAACTTAAAACCGAAACTAAAAATGTTAGTTATTTATTTGGAAAATAACAAACTGAATTCACGGGGCTTCTTTGAGAAGTCTTTTTGAAGAAGTCTTCAGGAATGCAAATAAATATAATTTGACATCTTAATCAAGAAATTATAATGAGCTCTACAGTTTGAAAATTCATGGATAACAATAATGATTATATTGTAGCATTCTACGGAGCTTCTACATACTGGTGTATTAACCAAACATAATTTTGATAATTACTAATGCTGTTAATTTAGGGCAGCTGTGGCATAAACCTTATTTGTTAAGCACTGTACATACAAAGGTAAGTAAACAAATAATAAATAAATCAAACAAGAATCGGATATAAATCTCAGCATCACTAAACTACCTCGCAATTATTTGTAAAACTAAAACCAAAACAAACTTTTTTTTGAGATCGTATAAAAGAGGCATTTTCTCAAAAACTACACTGAAATCACATACTGAAAAAAATGTTCAAATTTAGAACATTTTTTTTCATTATTCACTAAAGAATTTAAGTTGTTTCCGTACAGGTGCTCACGTCAGACTTGGTGCACCTGCATTCGCTGATTAAAGCGTTTCCTCCCAGGTGACGCTGTTTGTCCCGAGGAGGTTTGCGGGCGGACATGGACCTCCACTGCGTCATTTTCCTGATTCTCGTGGCCAGTTTAAGACTTAACATAGGTAAAAGGTTTTGTATTTGTTTCTTCTATAGAATTTGTGTGACTCTGTGGGTTTTTTTGTTTGTTTGTGTACTTTCACTTAAATTACTTATAAAGTGCTAGCCCATTTTGATTTGGGTTAAGATGGCGGAGAAAAAATGGCGTCCACTGTTTTCGGTAGGTTATTTTGGATTTGAACGTCAGTTAAGCTGAAGTTAATCAACCCAGAGTTATGCCTGATTAAATATCCGTGTCTTTTACTAATTCAAGTTCAACAGTGAGGTAATTATACAAATGGATAAATGACATTTAAATGAACGTTTTGCATATTACAATTTCTTTGTGCTACATTCATATTCAATGGGGGATAATAAGCTGGGAATGGATTAAAGAAAAGCTTTGACGCTGAACCAATTTACATGAATTAATAAGCTCTTTATCTGTTTGAGTATTTAAGGTGTTTTAACCAACCACTTTGGCTTTGTTTGTATTTGTAGCTTCAACCTTTCAAGATTTTAGTTTTCTTTCCGTTACATTCTTGATCAGTTTGACACTGTTATTAATTTATAGGTTGTACAGATTCTAACATCCTACATGGCTAGATTTTAAAGACTTATTCATTGTAGTTTTATAGAAACTTATCATGGCTTCTGAAGTGGACGTCTGACAACTTTACCCAATGACATTTGTGAAATACAGCTCAGCTAAAGTTGCTCCAGATCAACATGCATATTCATCAAAAACACATTTGTACTGTATATTCACCAGCCTCTGTGCTCTGTTGAATATTCTATTTTCACAGATTTTATCATTGTTGCATGATCCTCATAACTTTACAGGAAGCAGCATAATTTACTATATCTAAAGAAATATTTTTTCTGTAAAAAGATGGAAGATCAATGACAGGCCTAACCTGTGTTTTCTATTCTGTTTCTTGTCTGTATGTCTTTACACTGTCTTCTTCTCCTCTCCATCTCTAGGCCAGATAACTAGATGCCCTCAAGGCCAGTGGCAGTGTGATGATGGTAACTGCATTCCTGATGTGTGGAGATGTGATGGAGAAGGAGACTGTCTGGATGGATCTGATGAAATGGAATGTGTAGGTCAGTATACTTTATAGTCTTATCCAAAAAAAATTTTTTTACACTTTGTGAGGAGATACTTAAATATTTATCACGCAATTGTAATTGTAACAGCAGTGAATTTAGATAAATTAGCTGAAGGTAAAATGCATAATATGTTGTTGCATAAACAAATATTTTAATACATTTTCACCCCTTTTCTTGGTTCTTTTACTTTATTAACTCAATGTGTATCAAGGACGGTGTACCAAATGCATTAAGCTCAGTTAGAACTTTTGACTTTAGCTATTTGCCTGTTTCTGTCTGTAGTCTGCAGGCAGGTGAACAGAAACAATAAAACACAGAGCACAGACACACAATAACATGCTGAATAAAGGGAGAACAGTATAAAATATAGTATAATGCCATGTGCATTATACTATATCTTATATTGTCCTCCAGTATAGAATACCAGACTTTAAGACACAAGAACGGTGTGCGGAGCTGGAGAATTATCAAACACTGGACAAATCTCTTAATCAATGGAGTAGCGACAAATAGATTTGTTTATGAAGTAAAATAAAAACAAATATTGGAGTACACAATTATGTTTCATCTTGTTTTTTTTCCCCTCCAGCACCCTCAGGGTCCCCTCAGTGTCCCCCAGGTCAGTTTTCTTGTGTGGACTCTGTCGGCTGTGTGGATGTGTCAGCCCGCTGTGATGGAAAAGCCCAGTGTCCCTCTGGTTCTGACGAGGAGAACTGCACTGCCACTGACGGCTGTTTGGATGTAGATTGGACCTGCAAAAACCGCATGTGTGTCCCTATAGAGCTGCGCTGCAATGGAGTGAACGACTGCGTAGACAAATCCGATGAAAAAGACTGTGGTGAGGAAGATAAGTGGGTTGAATTAATTTGTGTGTGCTTGAAGCCATAGAGCAAAGGTCTACAGCTGTGTTTCCTCAAACTTATTTGCAACTGAAGTAAAAGGCTTTAAATGCTTCCCAAAAAAATCTTTGGGAATTAAATGCTATATGATATGCTATATAGAGGTAAGGTTTGCCTTCTGCAAACGCATTATTACAAAATAGGTAAAATACAAAACGTGTATAATTGTAAGCGCCTTTATTTAATGACAAGTAAAATCAAACTTGTATCATGAATTGTAAAATTGAATAGGTAACAATTTGTTTACTAGAAAAGTTCCTTACAGCAATTCTTTTGTTGATTATTTATCTTGTTATATTTCATTCATATTATTATTTCATCATGTTTGAATAAATGCACACAGGTGTGTGCGGTGAGCGCAGTGTGCAGTGTCCTAATGGGACATGTCTGTCACCTGAAGTGAGGTGTGATGGACAATTTCACTGCTCAGATGGCAGCGATGAGCCTGCAACATGTGGTAAGTGTTCCTGATTAAAATGCAAGGAAAATGCTTTTTATGCATGGATTTCTATAAAGCCAAGTTTCTTTGCTTCATATTTTGCCTCTTGCAGGTCGTGTGTGCTCCCTGAATAATGGTGGCTGTAGCCATGTGTGTGTGGATGAGCCGTGGGGAGCTCTCTGTGCCTGTCCTGTTGGATATAAGCTTGCTGCCAATGGAGCTATCTGTGAAGGTGTGTAGGGCAAAAAATGAATTATTGACTTTAAATGTCGATTGATGGGTATTTAATTTTGTAGCAGCTGTTGCAGTACAGAAGTCAAATAGATCTCTCACCCTCTGTCACTTGAGCAAAATGAAAAATACATTTAAAAGCACATTGTGTTCTCAGAAGAAGCTTTCCTCACTGTGTTTCCAAGGCCCAGCACCAAATATAATTCCTCCCAGCATCATTGTAAGGCTCCTCTGATGCAGACTCAATGTTTAACACCACTCGTACTCTGCACCAGTTGGTTTGGGTACACCCTTAAAATGGCGATGTAAAAGGAGTGCTAGTGCATACGATGAGTGGATACAGGGTGTTTTAGAACTGGGCCCATGTCTTTGAAGTTATGTTTTCACCCAACTCATTCATGTTAATTTAAAACCAGCTCTTTTTCCCCAGACGTGGATGAATGTGCCTCATTCCTTCCTCCCTGTATGCATCACTGCACCAACACTATTGGCTCCTACTACTGCCACTGCAGAGAAAGCTTTACACTGAGTGGAAAATCAATTTGTCTTGCAACAGGTAATGAGACACAGTAAAAAACACACTACATACTAGCACAGATCAAATGCTGGTTGTTTTGAATGTTGTGAATCCACTTTGGCTGTAGGTTCGTCCTCTGAAAAGATCAAACCTGAAAATAAATGTCATGAAGTGCACATGGACAGTAAAGATGAGTGTTAATTATAAGGCTTTTGATATGACCGAGAAGATGAGAAAAGCAATAAATAAAAAAATCAAAGGGATCAAAGATTTTACTTGTTTAACTTTAAAAACTGAATAACATGTTGAAGTGTTTAAACATCTCTAAATGTGTCTACATTTATTTGATATTTACTGAAAATGAATTCCTCAAGTGAAAAGCTGATAAAATGTTTACAATTACAAATATTACCAATGACTGTTTTTTTTTCTTCATAAACATGTCCAGGAAATGCTACCAGACTGCTGGTAGTGCAGAGGAAGGCGATTGGACTGTTGAATGTAACATCTCAGTTTGAAGTCGTTCAGACTCCAGTATTGGATGCAGTGGCTTTGACATATGACATTGCCCGTGGTTGGTACTACTGGGCTGACGGCCGCGGCAGCATTTACAAAAGTGACGGACGACAGAGCTGGAAAACCTACACTGGTCAGTCATTTGCTCAAATTGTCATATTTATATATGCATTGTTTGGAGTAACTGGAGAGTGATTTAACAGACTTGTTATTTCTAGCTTGGCTTTACCCTAAAATGTAATTAATTGTCATTTTTCACTTGTTGCATCTAAAAACAAAACTGTCTACCTTGGAAAGGTGGATGCATTTGTGTACCAATTGTAACCAGTTCAACAGTGTTTTGAGTAACTTTTTAACTGATTGTTTTTGTAACACGAGTGATAAAGCTGCATTGACTTTCATTTTGGAAAACAAACATCTTTTTCCTAACTAGAGCGAGTTCAGTTGCCTATAGTTAAGTTCTGAAGATACAATGACCTAGATGACTTCAGGGAAAACTAAATTGTCTTTGATTGATTGATACTTTATTAATCCCAAGCTGGGAAATTGAAATATCACATCCATATACCACATAACATAACATCAATTAGTCCACAATTATTACAAGTTGAACGTAATAATGGCACACGTCAGAATTATACATACAGCACATAAACATTTGATTGTGTATGTACCCTAAAATTTTGAACAGTCCGTCATCCAATATAGGCATAATGGATATGTGGCATCGCAGTGTAGGCCGTGCCGCCAGGGTAGGCCGCGCCGCCGGGAATTTTTCACAGTATGTAGACACAGACAGACATTAATTCCAAAAGTGAGAGTTACAAACACATTTCGACAAAACTATGAACAAAACACAAGTATAAGAGTACAAAATATGAGGAAAATACTATTCAAAACTGTCATATATCATATATATATCATATATAAAATAAATAAAACAAAACCTACTCCACAGCTGTAGAAAAAGTGAGGAATAAAATGTTAAAATGCAACGCAATATACTTTAACCAGCAACTAAGAACATATAGTGCAAGAGTGAAAATTAGGGTGCATCGGTCCAGGGGTTTATATATTCTCTATTCTCTGTAGATGTGTTGTGTAAGAGGTGCTATAACTGTAAAATGAATACAAATTTTAGATCAATTTCGGCTTTTACACTGTTAGCACTCTTAAAACTGTTCTTATTGCACTCATTCCTTCATCTTTGATCACGATACATTGAACAGTGAAGCTTTAACCACAGCCCATGTTCAACTTGTGGGTGTTAGTCGATTTCATTTGATTCATATTCAAATCCATACCCCAACTGCAGGAGGAAAAAATTGAAACAAATATTCCTATTTCTTTTTTTTTCTTTTTTTTTTAACAGGAGAGCCTGGGATCAAGAGTCTGGCTTGTGATTGGTTGAATGGAAACCTTTACTGGACCAATGAGGCGATAAATGCTATCTACATGCAGGCAGCTGATGGGAATAGTTATACCACTGTGCTGAGCAAAAACATTAGCCCGTCAGATCTGGTGCTTCTACCTGTGGAGAGGTATGATTAACTTTTCATCATTCATCAGGTATGATTAACACTCATCATTTGTGACACAGGATTTCATTTCATACTTATTTAAAAATTTTATTTTGTTGAACGTTTGTTCTTATTCATGTAAGTTATTTGTGACTTCATTGAATTTTAATCAATCTCTTAATCTTACTAAATCTGTTTTCTCATTTGTATGGAAAAAAAAAACTATTTGAATTTTATATGCTATACACATGAAAAAAAGTTATTTTTTCTCATATGTTTTAGTATGATGTTCTGGATGAATGAAGGGCCAGGTGACAGGTTGACAATAGAGAAGTCATGGATGGATGGATCAGGCAGAAGTTCTCTGACTGTCCTCACTGCTCAGTCTGCCCACAGCCTCACTGCCGACGTAGCTGCCAGGAGGCTATACTGGATCAGTGACTTCAAGAAGGTGAGTTAATCAATCAATCTGTGTTGAATGAAAATGTGCCCTAACAAACAGCAAATATACATTTTTCATAGTTAATTCAAAGAAGACAGAAAGAAGTATGATATGGGGATGTAAATATGAAAAATCTGTACTGTTATAATTATTCAGTCCATAGAGACAGTGAAGATCGATGGAACTGGACGTTACTCCTTCTTAGGATTGTTCAGCAGGAGACCAGCTCTCAGCCTGGCTGTTTTTGAGAGTTTCTTCTACTGGGTTGATGACAAAGGATTATGGCAGGTTCCACAGGATCGACCCAACCAAAAAACATTTCTTTGGAAATCTGAACTCCCTCTAATAACTGTTTTCCATGAGCTACAGCAGCCTCAAGGTATCTTTCATATACACGTGTCAGATTTTCCATGTTTAGCCCATTTAAAATCTGAATTATTTGGAGGGAAAATTAAAAATTGCCTATATTACAGTATTGTTTGGGCTTTAAGATTGGAGCATATGATTCTGCACTAAAATGGATGTGCATCTGAGTTGGGTGTCTAAGTTCTGAGTTTTTTCTTCCCCCTATTAAATCAGGTTCTTCTGCCTGTGTCATGACTCAATGCAGCCTCTGCCAGCTAAGTAAAGGAAATCCTGCTGGATTCACCTGCGCTTGTCCAAACCTCAAAGTTCTGCTGCTTGATGGGACATGTGAATGTAAGTTTATTAATAGGATTTTTATCCTATGGCTGTGGTTCAGTGGCTGGTTTGTTCAAGCCCCTTAATTTCAGGAAATTCTAGCATTTTGATTCCAAATCAAAGTTGGAGCTTAAGAATCATTACAAAACATATGTGACTATATATTCTTTACAATCCTGTGAAATCTTGGTGAGGATGAATCAATTCAAGTCTTTTTTGTTTCCCTAGATCCAAGATTTATATATGCAACCAACACTAACATCAACCTGCTGGAGTTCAGAGGTGGTGTGTCCACTGACACCCAGCTGTTTACCACTGATGATGGCATCCTGTCTTTTGACGTGGACTGGTACAGAGACTGGCTGTACTGGGCCAACAACACTGGCCACATCCAACGGGCCAGTTTAACCCAGGTCAAGACTGAGGTCGTACCAACACCTTTGCCAGGTTTGTGCCTTGAGTGAGACATTAAGGACTATATTCACATCAGTTACTTGTGAAGGTCTAGGGTGTAATATTTTGGGGTTCTTTGGCAGAAAAAGTCAAATTCCTCGTGTGTGTTTTCACATACCTGGCAAATAAATTCTGATTCTGATATGTAATATACTGACCAAATATATAAACCTTTTATTCTATAAGCAAGGTCCTTGCTTATGGAAGCCACCATCTTGCATCTTGATCCTTATCACTCACTTTTTTGTTTAAAACACATAAAGTCAGCTCTGGAAACACCTGTCATCCACACTATCCCATCATTTAGAGCACAAAAACACTGCTCTACTTTTATTCAAAATCATTGTTTTAATATGGACAGGCAAAAGCAGATCTTTCACTTCCTTTTAGCCGTGGCTCCACTGACAGATAAATGAAAAGCTTCACATATCCAGTTTTATTTCAATCTGCACTTAAATAAATTTATATTCATTCTTTTTGCCATTGTTTTTCTTCTTAGAAGTACTAGAAAATAGGACAGAAATCGTCCTATTTACACTGGTATCTGCATTTACAGTGTATGTAAATGGCATCACCTTTTTTCAGAGGTATTAGTATGGGTGCAGATTCAGAAACTAAGCCAAAACACTAATTTCTACCTGAAAATGAAAACATTTTTAAATGAAAGTATGGATATTGCCTAAGCACAAGGTCACTACACAAATAAAGGCCAACAACATCCTTTCTGGTATATGAGGGGAGGGGTGAGCAGACATTTGCAGTCTCACCCCTAGATATCTCTAAGTGCACAGCAGTAATAATCACTTAAAATTACTCACATTAAAAAATGTTAATTTCAGCTCTTTCGTAGGTATGCTTTCTACTCAATTGTCTCTCTCTTACTTTTTAAGTTTGTCTCATAAAAGTAGAGCAGAGGAGTGGGACCATTTACTGGGTGTCATGTGACCAAAAAAGCATTGGCACCACCACAGCTGACGGTCAATACCCGCAGCAGCTGTACCATACGACCAGAGAGATTGGAGAATTTCATCTGGACTGGCTGAGAGGCGGCTTCCTCTGGCTAGAGGAAAACCAAATCCTCAGCATGAGCATGATGGGAGGCAAAGCCAAACAGCTGCTGCAGTTGGCAGGGAAAGTCGAAGGGAACATTGCCTTTGACCTCAGGGCCGCTAGTCTGCTCTGGAACTCAAAAAGAGCAGGTTAGTTACTTCCAGAGATCAGCGTGATATATCTCCCCAGTCTGAAGCGGTATCTGAAATGAATTTGACTTGTGCTGGAATAAATTGCTATTAAAGGTATGTTTTAGTTCTTAAGAGGGAGCAGAGAGTATTGTGAAGCAAGATCATGTTAGAGAGTAGCTTTACCACCTTCAAAAACCAGTCAGTGTTCATTTCAAGGTTAGATTTTTGCGCTGTTGTAGTCCATGGACATATATTAATGAAGTAATTTCCCTCCCGCGTATGTTTATAGTTTGATTATGTACCACAGTTTTGCTTCTGCACTTTGTACAGGTTTGACGACTATGAGTTTGCTGCAAGAGCGAAGCCATCAGGCAGGAAGAAGATGGAACATTTCAGGCTCAGTTGCAGCTGCTTTTGAGCCCTTCCTCTTGTCCCTTTCTGGTGACATCATGACTCTGTGGGACCGGCGTGAAGGCAGAACTATCCAGAACATGCCAGTGAGAGGTCATGTGTCAGAAGTAATTGCTGCACTTGGGGACATTCAGACAGGTCAGATAAATGTTACTCTTGCATAGAAAGAACTATTCAGAAACATGCTGTTTTATTTAGTATTAATTACATCCTCTAGAATTCATTAAAGAATCGTTCTTTGTTTGGTTTAATTTTAAGGTGAAACTCTTTTTGCCTTGTGGCAAGTTGTGGAAGTTGAATAAACTTAACATGATACTTGTTTATTTTTTCCTTTCACACAGTTCTATAATTTATCTGTATTTTTCTCATTATGCTGACTTTCCTCAGTGTCCAGTTCCTCGGTCTGCAGTGAACCATCTGTGTTGTGCAGACAATCATCAGTCTGCCTTTCACAAACCCAACTGTGTGATGGCAAAAAGGATTGTCCTGATGGAGATGATGAGGAATTCTGTGCTACCACGTGTCCATCTTCAGGTAAAGTCTATGATATTAAAGTACTATTTTCGCAGTAAACATATCAAATTAGCAAATACATTCAGAAGTTACTATTCAATTTTAAACTTTCCTTGGTTTTAACCATTTGGCTGTCTCAGAAGATTTTAAGTGCCAGGACAGTAGCAGATGCATTGCCAGGAGTCTTCTTTGCGACGGTCGCTCTCATTGTCGCGATGGCTCAGATGAGGTCAACTGCTCGACCGTAGCTCTTCCTGCACTCCAAGGAAATATCCTCAAGTGTCGTATAGGCTCAAAGCTGTGTAAAGATAGGACAGAGTGTGTTCTAATCAGCCATGTGTGTGATGGAGAGGAAGACTGTAAGGATGGATCAGATGAACTAGAATGTGGTCAGTTTCCTTTGAAAAATATCACTTGATTGCTCTAAAGCAAAAAAATGTAATTTTATAATATCTTTTAACTGGGTGGTTCTTATTTTCAAGATGTGACTTCAGTGACACCTGACAAGACTTCCTCTGCTCCGACTTTGCCGGCCTGCAGCAGCCCGTCTGTTTTCTGTCCTTCTGATAATCTCTGCATTTCTCCAAGCCAGTTTTGTGATGGGCGTAAAGATTGTCCTGATGGCTTTGATGAAAAGAACTGTGTGAAAAGATGTCCCAATAAATGTAATGTGTGAAGTGTTATTCACAAGAAATTATTTGATGTCCTGAAGTCTTCTGAAACTTTTTTTTAATTAATTTTATTTTAATAATTTTAATAATTCTGCCAATTGACATGCAGACGATTTCCGCTGCAAAGATCGTCGTAGCTGCATTTCAAGGAATCTGGTCTGTGATGGTCGCTCTCACTGTCATGATGGCTCAGATGAGCTCAACTGTCCAACTGTACCTGTTCCTGCAGTGCGGGCAAATGTAGTAAAATGTCGCTTTGGCTCCAGACATTGCAAAGATGGAAGTGAATGTGTTCTCTTTAGTCACGTTTGTGATGGAGAGCAAGACTGTCGGGATGGATCAGACGAAGAAGGATGTGGTGAGGTTAAAGCTGCTTTTCAGTTTGTTGTTTTCTTGTATCCTAAATCAGAAATCTAATCTAAAAAGTTATTTTAAAAGAGAAACTCCTCCTGCTAACGCTTAGTATAAAACTTGTAGATTCTGAAGACATCACCACTCCAACAGACAACTTGTCAAATAGATCTAAACCTGTGGAACCATCAACTGAGCCTCCCACCATGCCACTCTGCACCAGTCCTTCAGTTCTGTGTCCAAGTTCTTCTTTGTGTATCAATTCTACACAGCTATGTGATGGAAGAACAGACTGCCCTGATGGATCTGATGAACAGTGTGTGAAACGATGCCCCTATAAGAGTAAGTAGTCCGGTTCTGGTCTTTGAACATGAGTAAGAAGCTGCTCATTGCTACGGTTGTAGGTGAAGCAGTGTAAACTATCAACATCTTAAGTTAATCTGTCAATTTGAACCATGCAGAACAAATGTGATCAGTAGAATTGAGTCTCAATACTCATTGCTTTTCATAGCTGACTTCCGCTGCAAAGATCGTCGCAGCTGTGTTTCAAGGAGTCTGGTCTGTGACGGTCGCTCTCACTGTCACGATGGCTCAGATGAGATTGACTGCCCCACCGTAGCTGCTCCTGCAGCACGAGCAAATGCCCTGAAGTGCCGCTTTGGCTCCAGACATTGCAAAGATGCAAGTGAATGTGTTCTCTTTAGTCATGTTTGTGATGGAGAGCAAGACTGTCGGGATGGATCAGACGAAGAAGGGTGTGGTGAGTTTTTATCCAGAGGTGAAAGTTGCTTTTCACTTTGTTGTTTTCTTGTATCCCAAATGAGTAATCTAAAAAATTATTTTAACGAGAAACCCTTTGCGCTGTAGATTCTGAAGACACCACCACTCCTGCAGAAAACTTCTCAAATAGATCTAAACCTGTGGAACCATCTACTGAGCCTCCCACCATGCCACCCTGCACCAGTCCTTCAGTTCTGTGTCCAGGTTTTTCTTTGTGCATCAATTTGACACAGCTATGTGATGGAAGAACAGATTGCCCTGATGGATCTGATGAACAGTGTGTGAAACGATGTCCCTATAAGAGTAAGTAGTTAGGTTCTGGGCTTAGAATGTGACTGCAGTTAAAACTGTAGTTTTGGGTGGCTACTCAGAGGTGTGAATTAACTCAACATCTTAAGTTCTTCTGTAGATTTGAACTAAGCAAAACAAACCTGACCAACAGACTTTGAATGTTTTGCCTTTTACAGCTGACTTTCGCTGCAAAGATCGCCGCAACTGTGTTTCAAAGAGTCTGGTCTGTGATGGTCACTCTCACTGTCACGATGGTTCGGATGAGGTCGGCTGTCCCACTGTACCTGCTTCTGCAGTGCCTCCAAATGCCCTGAAGTGTCGTTTCGGATCCAGACTTTGCAAAGATGGAAGTGAATGTGTTCTCTTTAGTCATGTTTGTGATGGAGAGCAAGACTGTCGGGATGGATCAGATGAAGAAGGATGTGGTGAGTTCTTTTAATGGTAGTGATGTTTTTGAAAAGTGACATGAATCTGAAGGTGTTTTGTGCATATTCTGCTCCCAATAAAGCAGGAAAAACTTTAGATTTTCTTCAATAATCAAAACTTTTATCTCCTTGTAGCTTAAAGGTCGTGCGTGCCAGAATGATCTATTGTAGTAATGAGACTGCAGATAGGCAAAGACCCCTCCCTTTCCCAAGTATGTCAGTGAACTATGGTGCTATATAAACATGGCAGCGCAAGATGGTGGCCTCCAAAGCCATACATATCATATATCTAATTCTAAGGCTACAAAAACCTAACAATTTTTAATTTAAAGTGGTTTTACAATTGAGTTGTGTGTTCAATATCTGCCAATAAGCTCTCCTCAATGTTACACCCTTGACCTGTAAATAAGTTGTTACAAACCCAAAATAATATTATTTCTGAATTAAGTTGCTTTATTTGTTTGCATGGAAAAATGATGTGACTCTACCTGTACGTATGACCATTTTTTTTCATTGACTGCCAGATACTGCAGATAATCTCATCTTAGACAAGTCCCCTTCACTTGTCAAACCCTGGACTAAACCCAATGCGCCCTCCTGTACCAGTCCGGCATTTCTGTGTCCTCAGTCGTTTGTATGTATCAACCCATCACAGCTATGCGATGGACATAGAGACTGTCCCGATGGATCTGATGAGAACTGTATGACCAAATGCCCTTACACAAGTAAATCAGCAGATTATGGATTTATTTTAACTGTTGTAGGAAACGTGGATTGTTACAATGTTTAACATTTCCTTCTCAGCTGAGTTTCTCTGCAAGGATCGTAGGAGCTGCGTCTCAAATAGTCTGGTCTGCGACGGTCGCGCTCATTGTCATGATGGATCAGATGAGGTCGATTGTCCAAGTGTATCTGCTCCTGCAACTCAGCTGAGTTTTTTGAAGTGTCGTGTGGGTTCGAGGCCATGTAATGATGGCACAGAGTGTGTTTTATACAGCCACATGTGTGATGGAGAGATGGACTGCAGAGATGGATCTGATGAGCAGGGATGCCAGGAAAGCTGCAAAGAAGGTAGTTTTCTTTTTCAAAACCATCATGTAAATGGCAGCTTTAGTTTAACCTGTTATATTGAAATTAGGTTTTTCTCCTGTATCCCATTCACTGATGAAATTATATCTTATCAAGCTCAAGCACTAAGAACACGTCAAAATTAAAGTGAGGCACATACTACTTTCACTAGAGTTTTGGCTTTATTATATAATTATAAATAAGCATTAACTGATCAGCTTTTATAATCAAACGAATAATGAAATATTTATGTTCTGACACTGTTTCATTCCTCTCTCCTCCACCCCAGGTGAGTTTCAGTGCTCCCATGGGAAGATGTGCATCCCTGCAGCTCAGGTGTGTGATGGCAAGTCACAATGTCGGGACCAGTCCGATGAGCTCAACTGCTGGCAACAAACCAAAAGCTGCGAATTTCATTGTGCTGATGGCAAACGCTGCATCCCAAAGAAATTCCTGTGTGATGGTGAGAAAGACTGCCTGGATGGCACGGATGAAGTAGGCTGTGGTAAGTCCTTTTAAAGTTGATTCATCTTTGGAGATGGAAAGCTAATAAAATTTTTTGACTAACTTTGATATTTGTTGGAAGGCAGTAGTTTTTGTAAGTACTGAAACAGTTGCTTGAGTTTAACATCAGTATAGGTTTTAACTCTCCAGGGTCCACTACTGAGACCACAACAACTGAGCTTCCTGCCCATGCTTTCACGTCAGCTTGCATTTCTCCGTCCGTCCTCTGCCCGGGTTCATTGCTGTGTATCTCTCATAAACAGCTATGTGATACACAGCAAGATTGTCCTGATGGATTTGATGAGAAAAACTGTGTTTTCCAATGTAAAAACCAAGGTGAGCCATTACCTTACCACTACCTAACTTGATTTGGATGATTTTAGATTAATCTACTTTCATGCCTCACATCAGATGACTTCTTGTGCAAAGACCGAAGAAAGTGTGTCTCCAGTATGGATGTGTGCGATGGTCGTTCCCACTGTCCTGACGGCTCAGATGAGATGCAATGTCAGTCAGCAGATCCTGTAACGCTTTGTAAGGAAAAAGATTTCACTGCAACAATAACATGGAAACTGAGTCGAAAAATGGGAAAGCTTTTTTTTTCTTTTTCAGTTTTAGTAACAATCATTTACGTGTCAACCCATTTATTTTCTGTGGTAACACTTTAACTGACTTCTAGTGCATTAGATGCAGAGGACTTCAGTATACAAAATCAATCACAAAACACCACATCACAGCAAGCTGTAGAGAGACACACAGAAACTCAACTAGGCTATCAACATCCTTAAAACCATCATGCATCCTGCTGCCAACCATTTAGCCACATCACCACAAATGCTAACCCCAGCCTTTTAGTTCTCAATATCTGTTGATAATCTGTTTATCTGTAATTTTCTCTCTGCCAAGCTTCCAATATACTCAACCCCAAATCAGCACCTCTGAAGTGCCGCAAAGGTTTCAAGCCTTGTAAAGATGGCCTTGACTGTGTCATGTACAGCCATGTGTGTGATGGCGAGAAAGACTGCCAGGATGGGTCAGACGAAGAGGGATGTGCTGCTCAGTGCAAAGCAGGTTTGTTTTTCAGTCAGAAAAAGAGGAGAGAAAATGGAATTTTTTGGCTGACACATGGAGATGAGATCTTTGTTCTTCCTCAGGTGAGTTTCAGTGTGCTCATGGGAATAGATGCATTCCGTCGCAGCAGGTGTGCGATGGTCAGTACAACTGTCAGGACCGCTCTGATGAACTGGACTGTTCAAAGCTAAGTGAGGGCTGCCATCACCGGTGTGACAACAACACTCGCTGCATACCTGAGACCTTCCTGTGTGATGGCGAGAAAGACTGTGGTGATGGATCAGATGAGGAAAAGTGTGGTACGTAATTGTGAACATGGGTTTGTGTAGCAGCCTGGATCAAGGTGCTCTCAAATTCATGTCTGTAGGTCTCTGGACTTTGTTTACACTACAGTTAGCAGGAAAAGCTTCAGGAAAAATTGTCACCATAGGGTTTCAATAGCGGGTTTCAAGCTGTCAGAGTTCCCTGTGCACTTTAATTCCACAGAGATAGAGCAGTATAATATTCCACACAATGAGTGGGTTGAATTAAGGTCACCCTTGCTGATGCCCCTGAGTGATTTTCACCATTATGGAAACAGTGGGAACAGACCATTATTCCAGTCTTCAACTTAAATTTTCCCTCATCTGCATCTACTCTAGAAAATACTTAGAAATAGCAATAAAAGCATGTAAAATAAATGAAACATTAAAGTTAGAAATAAATGAATTCTGTACCTTTTTATAATTCATTACATATCAGGAATCCTATAAGTTAAACTTCTATGCTCACTGTTTTCAATGGCAATTATCCAACTCTGGCATCTCTTGGGATCTTTGATCAGGTAAAATGATCTCAAGTTTGCTTTTCCCTGACTGTTTTGGCATCCCAGGGCACAAAAGCTATCCACCATCTTGGTGTTATGTTATGTCAGTAGATTTAAACAGCACAGCTTGCTGCAAAAATACCATCGTTTTGATTCCAACTGTTTGATGGGATTGCGTGATCTGAGCTACCAAAGCTCTTTAATTGTTGGATTTCTTTTTCCAGGTTTGGTTGCCTGTGCGACCAACCAGTTTCGCTGTGCTAGTGGCAAATGTGTGTCTGAGGCTCTGAGATGTGATGGATATGCTGACTGCAGTGATCACTCTGATGAATTGGACTGTGCAAGACCCCCGCGCTGTCCTACACAGCTGAGATGCCCAAACAGCCATGAGTGCTTGCAAAAGGAGTGGTTCTGTGATGGTGAAGACGACTGCAATGACGGGTCAGACGAGAAGGTAAGGAAGGACAGAAGGAAGGACAGAAAATATGTTCTATTTTTTGCTGATTAAAAAAATTGGATGAAAAAGCATCAGATATATAACGTGTGCTGCCCATTTGTGTTCAGAACTGTTTGACACCACCAGCCAAATGCAGGGAATACCAGTGGCAGTGTGGCGACAGCAGTCAGTGCATCCCAGTGTCCTGGAAGTGTGATGGGAAAAATGACTGCCACAATGGCGCAGATGAAGACAAATGTGATCCTGTTTCTTTCATATATATTAACTGCTCAGCTACATTTTGGTTCAGTCACATTTTAATGTAATTTTAGGCTAGGTTCATGTTACCAGCCATATTGTACTATTATGTTACAGATTACATTTGATTTCAGCAGGTCTCTGCTCATAGCTATCATCCTTAATACGGGAAAATTAAACATGAAAAATTTTCATTTTCATGAAGAATTTGGATTATCTGCCGCAAATCTGTGCCTCTGCTTTTACAGGCAGCCGGAGAAAATGCCCGTCACACCTTTTCCAGTGTGGCAGTGGTGAGTGTTTGGACGTGGACCTGGTGTGCAATGGCTTCACCAACTGTGCTGACAGCTCAGATGAAGGTGTAGGATGTGCTCGGCGCAACTGCTCCAGCCTGTTAGCTCCTCACTGTGACAGCCACTGTGTCAGCACCCCAAATGGAGCGGTCCGTTTTATAATTGCCCTCTAACAAATTTTGACCTTAGTATGCTTTATATTGACTGATGCTCATTCCTGCTTGGATTGAAAAATGCCCATTTCGCTCCATTTTTGTAGCGATGCTACTGTGCAGCAGGTTTCAGATTGCAGTCCACCGGTGTGTCCTGTATGGATATTGATGAGTGCAAAGCAACACCTTACGCCATGTGCAAACACATCTGCATCAACACCCTTGGGTCTTACATCTGTAACTGTCACCCAGGCTTCTACCTGGAGCCTGACAACAAAAGCTGCAAGTCAAAAGGTACAATAGGCTCCATGAACAAAGACGTTGCATTTCTTTTATAGTTTTGTTTTAAGTCTTTTTACAATTAACTCATCATATAAATGACTCTTTATGTCACATCGATGCTAGCTGAATTTATGGGTAACTAGAGAAAGCACACAAAGTACAAACCTTACATCAACAAGATTTCTTCAACTAGATTTTTTTGCTTTTTAATTCATTCTTCGTTCATATCCAGAAAAAAATCTCCTTGGCAAGTAACCTGCATAGGCATAATGATGCAGGCATTTATGCTTTGCCTTATGAAAAACTCAAATGTACTGAATGCAAGCTTAGAAATTTTAAATTAAACTAAACACCATATTTTTAAGGCCATCACATTTTCAACAGCAAATGAAACCCATTATGGTTCTGCTCTTATTTTGGTGTGTTCATATCTCAATCTCTAGATGAGCCTTGGCTGCTGGCGTCGGTGCAGTCTGAGCTATTACTCCTGGGCATCCACAGCAGCAACCTGCGTCTCCTCTCATCTGCCAGTCGGCCGGTCTTCTCACTGGATTATCAGTGGACACAGCACAGAGTTTACTGGCTGAGCCCCGACTATCAGAGCATCCGCTGGGTTGACATGAAAAACTCAAATAACAAAGGGACACTTATCAAAGGTAAGAGCCATCAAAGGATTGAAGTTAGTTAGACCTATTGACATGTGATGACAGAAAATGCTCATTTGAAATTTGTCACAGGAGTGAAGTCTGATTTTATTGCTGTGGACTGGGTCGGTAAGAACCTGTACTGGGTGGATGGACTGGTTGGCCAGATTCTGGCTGTGAAGCTAAGTGATGCTACGGTGAGATCCCAGGATTACACTGTGGTTCTGGGTGAAGATTTGGAGCAGCCAAGCTCATTGGTCCTGCTGCCCCACAGAGGGTAGGATTCAGATTCGAAAGTTATTAATCCTAGAACGGCAATTCATTTGTATTTTACCTCAATTACAAAAATAGCAATCAGTGTTACATGTCAAGGTGCAGAGCAGTAGAGGTGGGTAAGAAAACAAGGTAGTCAAGCACATCCATTAGAAATATAATTTAAAATGGCCGTCAGTCTAGTAATGTAATAGTAGAAGAAATTAAGGATTTGGAACATCTATTGGTTCTCCTGGAAGGTCTGTGATAGTTTCAGCATTAATGATTTATCATGAATTTAGATGACAAAACGATGAAAAAAGATGAAAAAATGACAATGCGTACAGGCTGTTCTTAACTTTAATACACTATATATAGAAGAAGAGAATTTTGGACTATAGTATTTCATAATTTCTACAATCGTTCTCAGCCTGATGCTGTGGTCAGAGATTGGCAGCACCCCACAGATCAAGCGGTCTGGCATGGATGGTTCAAAGAGGAAGGTGGTGGTGAGCCAAGGCTTGAGCTGGCCTGTCAGTTTGGCCTATGACCTCCTGGACAACAGGGTGTACTGGGCCGATGAGAAGCTGCGTTGCATCGGATCAGCTTCTCTAGATGGAGACAACCTCAAGGTAAATGTTTTCATGATGAACCTCAAAGCAAGTGCTGTACTGAAAATATTATGTCAAAGTATGATTGCAGCTCGTCTCGTCTCACTAGATTCTTCAGTTAGCTGAAACCCCAAGCCCTTTCTCTGTGGCAGTCTTCAATGACAAAGTCTTTTGGTCCGACACAAAGAAAAGAACGATTCGTTCAGCTGACAAGAACTCTGGGAAAGATCAGAAGGTTCTACTGAAAAGACCAGGACAACCATTTGGACTTAAAGTGAGTAATTAGCCTCTATCAACAAAGTGATTCACTCCAAAGAGTGTTTATTTTAATATATTTTTTAAACAAACATACTTATGTACCACTTAAGTGCACAGGTCACCTTATAATATAGTATAGTATGGTTTCTTTGCTGTTATAAACCAGTCTTGCAATTCTCCTCTGGCATCAACAATTATTTTTGGTCGAAACTGCCGAATGTAAATACAGTATTTTCTTTGCAAACCGTAGAGGTGGCTGTGTGTGAAAATCAGTTTGAACTTGAGCCTGTCTGCCAAGTGGTGGGCTTATTAGATATTTTAATTAACATGCAGTTAAACGTTAAATTAGGTGTCCCTAATAAAAAGGCCAGTTATTGTTTATTAGTGTTAGTTGCAACAATGAATGTGTCTAAGAGCAGAATTAAATTAATTTGTTTCCTCCCTCCACAGCTGATGCATGCACTTTCCCAGCCATTCGTTTCTAGTCCCTGTGATCAGCTACGCTGCTCCCATCTCTGCCTCTTGGCTCCAGTGGTGAGAGGCACATCTGGAGCTCCCGGAGCTCCGGTGGTGGGTGATCTTACTGCAGTATGTGGATGCCCAAAGGGGCTGCTGCTTTCCAAGGACAGGATCACCTGTTCTCTGCCCACAGAGTCAACTTTCATCCTGCTTTTGTCTAGCAAGACAGTCTATCAGGTATATAATCTCATATTGGTTTCTAGTTCAGGTTTTTAACAAAGAAGACTTTTTTTTACTGTTCTTGTCTTAATCTTGCTTGTTTTCATTCATTTTGTCCTCCTGCTACTTATAGATTTACTTGCATTCCATGCATGAAGATGGTGTTCCTCTTAAGAAAATGCCTAACAGTCGAGTGTTGGCTCTGCCTGGAGTAACTGAGGCTTCAGGACTCGATGTGTCTATTCATGAGCTGTCAGTGTTTGTGGCAGACGCTAATCAAGGAACTGTGGATGTGCTGAAACTTGGCAGCTCCAGGTCAAGACAAGGGCTGACCCAATCTGGACTAATCCTAAAGCTGAAGGTAAGTTTTAATTTGCTATTCAAAGGAGTTTGAAAGCATTTTAATTTAAAAAAAAAAATGCCCGTTATGATCAAAAAATCTTTTCTGGCCCAGAAGGATGATTTAGTCATGGCTCTGGCAGTTGACTGGGTGACCTCTAACCTCTACTGGAGCAGCAACAACAGGCCCAATCTTCATGTGACCTCCCGCCAAGGCAGCTACACCACCTCTCTGCTGCAGGGATCAATGAAGGTGCTTTTTACATTTTGTCCTTTTTAAGCATCTTTTCACATCCAGTCAGTTTTTTTTTTTTTCCTCCAAATTTTGGAGCTTCTTCACTTGTTTTACAATTCTTTCTACTAAATAGTAGTGTTTGTCTTTTCAGGGCACCACATCCATTGCACTGCATCCTCCCTCAGGACGACTCTGCTACACAGCAATATTTGTGGTGGGTGGAAACAGCGAGAACCAGGTGAACTGTGCCTGGATGGATGGCAGGAACAAAGCAGTGCTGTGGAGAAAGTCAAGCCACCCCACATCACTTGTGTTTTCAAATGAAGGAGCCACAATCTACTGGGCTGACACAGGTATTTAGATTTAAAGGAAAATCACACATGTTCATTATTTACTTGCTTCAACTGTCTTATTTCTCTGTCTGTCAGGTGAGGGAGTAATCAACTCTATTGACATGGATGGATCAGGCTATAAACAGTTCAAAACAGGGTCAGGTCTGCTCATCTCCTTCACACATACTGAGAACTACCTCCTCTGGGTCACCTTGGACAAAGGTAATGCTATTTTTGGTTGACAGGCTTTTTTTTTATTTTATTTTTTTTAAGCATGTCGGGTAACTATGATGGCCTGGGTCACCACAACTCTTTCACAACTCTGTCCATTTTCTCACTCTTGGCAATTTTCTTCTTATCTGGGTTTGTGTAAATGGAGCTTTTCAGCTGCATTTGTATAAAAATGTTCCATTTCAAAATGCAGATTGCACATCCATCAATGCTGCTGTAGAAACAGGCAGCCTCCATAAAACAATGCCCTTGGCTTAACGATATAATATGTAAAATTAATATATCTTAAAATTACAAGAGTAATTTTATTTATTTTAGCAGCGCACTTTCATTAACTGAAGAGTTTCCATCCAGATAATATACTCTTTATTTTGTCGCCTTTTATTGATGTAATCCGTTTTACCATCTCTACCAGAGCAAATCCCTTATGAAATGCTGTTGAGGAAGGAGCTATTTGATATAACTAGTTAACCTGTGTATTGCCTTATGTTTTCTCCCCAGGGTTAGGGTTAGCCTAACAAAGCCTGTTGAGTTTTGCTTGTGGGAATTTAATTCCACACCTTCACTTCATTTGTCTTTTTCCCTTCAGGCAGCAGATGGCATCACAGACTAATGTGACTATGAATTATTCAGTTACATAATTATTATCACTCTGCTCTGTTAGACAACTTTAAATACTTCCACTTTTAATCACCAGTACATTTTCCTTTCTCCATTAAATCTGTCCTTTCTGTAAAATATTGAGTCATAAGCATTTAATGTTTCTTCAGTATCACTGTTGAATTCCAGAGATCTCTAGAGTTATTTTATCCTTGATTAACATTTTTTGCTTTGTCTTCCTTTTTTTTTTTTAACCTTTTGTTAGATGTAACCAAGCTGTGGTTCAGTGACGGGCTTCAGCCTAAACAACTGTGGTTTGAGACGAAGACCATTGTGGTGGAAGTCAAAGCATACAGCAACAACAGCCAGACTGGTGGGTATCAAGTGTGCGTCTACAATTGAATGAAACAAAAATGTCGGCTCATAAACTGCATTACAAGAAATGCTCACTTAAAAGGTTTTGGCAACGGCAGGGAAGGTGTAGTAAGGCTACACCCCACAGCAGGTGTGGAGAATGATTTACACACTGTACAATGGAATGAGAAGACAGGACTGTATACAATAACAAAAAAAATTGAATTTGGAATCAGGAAGTGAAAAGGGAGACAAAAACTGAGCAATGAAAGGTATAAAACAAACTCTGCATGTGCTTTAGCTTAAATAAGTGGACTAGTTTTGAGCTAAATCCAGTTACATTTGAACTATGGTCAATGATAAAATATTGTTAAATTTTGAAGTTGAATCTATTAAGAAGCCAGATTAGACTGATGTATATTTATGGCTTCCTTGTTCTTATAGTGACAAACCTACAGCTGCAGTTTGTGGGCAACTTGACATCATTACCAGAGAGAGAGATTGCAAGTAGTAAAATGAGATGTGCCAAGTTTCATGGAAAGGACTTCTTTTAGGGAGCTTTGTATAAAGAAGTGTGACTCACTGCACATGTTTACCTGTTTAGTTAATATATCAGCCAAGATGATGGTAAAAACTGCTTTAGGACAAGAGTGAGGGATGACTAATTCCTACCACCACAAACAAAAATCAGGGTTTAAAAATATCATTTTTGTCATAAAACAATGTCTTACATCCTGTCTTTTTAGGTCTTATAGCACAGTGCAGCGAATACACACACACAGGTCATGACACAAAAACATTCTGCCTATGATAAATGATAAATGATCTTGTTTGAATCTTCTCCACTGATGGTGTTTACGACAGTAGATCAAAATGTGAATCAAAACATGCATGTATTGCTCGCAGCTTAAACTAGCCACAGTTTGTTGTTAGAAACCTGTCAACTGCAGTGCAAATTTATCAGCTGTTGAGTAAGACCATTTTTAACATGTAACCATGATGTGTGGCGATTTCTGTTTGGGTGACCACATTGTGGAAGTAGTAACAAGTTATTAATGCTCACAAACAGGCTTTGCTGCACACTGCAGAGGTCAAACCTGTTTTTAGTCATCTGCTTGAATTACTCCACACATGTGATTTTACCTTAGCTTTGTTTTCTTTTTCTTAGTAGAGAAAGTGGATAAAATGTTATCAGACACCCTCCACTGCAGAATGAAAAGAATTAGCTTGAACCTGGTTAAAGCTGAATAGTTAACGAAGTGATGTGATAGATGCAGGGAGATGGAAAATTACAAACCTGTTGCTGTTTTTGCTGGTGTGGGAAAGAAAGATGACAAATGACATTTGAAAACACTAGGGCTGCAACGATTCCTTGAGTAACTCGATTACAAAAAAATGATCAAGGAATTTCCTCTGCCTCAAACCCTCCTCTAATTAATGCTCACGTTTCGCACAGATTCTTTTTAGTGTGATACAACATGCTTACATCACAGGTTATGCGTCTCCTACAAAGCGGGAGAAGACGGAAGCAGGCTTTGGGTAACGTGTGGACAGTTTAGCTGTACAGGACGGCAGACACCGGGACCGAAAACAGTGAATACAGCGAAAATAAGCAAACGCAGCAAAGCGAAAGTAATAGGAATGGGATAAAAGTACGTTTTATCCGATTTACTCGATGAATCGATGGAATATTCGATAGAATACTCGATTACCAAAATATTCGGTAGCTGCAACCCTAGAAAACACAAGTTCATTCCTTTCCCTCCTGCTTATTTTCCATGGCCTATCGCACAGTTTAGCAACCACATTTGCTCTGTAATGGTGTGAGATGCCTTTAAGAGGAGCAGCAATAACAAAAAAATAACAAACCATTATAATGTAAATTATGAAAATAACTCAAGAACTGAAATCCCCAGTCACAACAGT
This sequence comes from Brachirus orientalis, assembly GCA_016785285.1. Lineage (NCBI taxonomy): Eukaryota > Metazoa > Chordata > Actinopteri > Pleuronectiformes > Soleidae > Brachirus > Brachirus orientalis. Next base: position 12,996,049 of record JAFBJR010000905.1, read on the forward strand.
GACTATTTATGTTATTACCTCTGAAGAGGTCTTGTTTTTGGCTGCATTTGTCTGTGAACAGTCGATTTGGATCTAATTCTGGGGAATGTAGGGTATGACCCAAGAAAGAAACATTCCATTTTGGTAGTGGTATGTATGCAGATTAAGGATTTAACCTTGCAAAATAGTGGAGTGTATTGACACTGTGAGAAACCTTTTCCTGTTTGAGAACAGAGTGCTTTGTTCTTAATATAATATTCAGATTATGATTCTTGTAAAATTTGCTGATGAAAACTCTTACATTTATTACATTTACATATTCCTGTTTATATTTTAGAGGCAGATTGTGATTTGTATCTACATGACAGCCACACTGAGAACTCATGAGTACACTAGCAGACACAAAAAACTTAATGTAATAGATGTCAGTGTCCATGTATGTGACACACACAATTATTCATTGACTGATGTCATAGCTGTTGACAGAACTGGGTGTGGTTCAGTCTTTGACTGGAAATGTTCTCACTGTGTCAGAGTAGAAAGTTGTTATACACTGCCTGAAGGCTTTGATTTGTGTTTATTGCAATAAAGTTTCAATTTGTGTTTACTGCAATAAAAGACTGTTCAATTCATGTGATCTAGTGTGTGCGGTTATCACCACATTGTAGGAGACAACCACCTTCATATAGTTTACATATTTTATGTTCACCCACAATTGATCACCGTTGCTTGTGTAAATTAGTGTCTATAAACCAAAGACAGACTAGCACCCACATGAATGAGTTAATGATTTACTAATTAATTAATGAATTATGTTGACATTTTGAGACCCCAGACCCTAAATAAAATGGGTTCCCATTTTGCTTTTCATCTTGTATAGGCTAGAATTTAAAATAAAATACGTAATTATGAATTTTATTGTCGTCTTATAACTAAATAATACACCAACCTCAGTAATGTTAATGCTTGTTGTTTATTCCTTGTTCAAATCTTCCAGGAACAAATAGCTGCTCTAACGACAATGGCCAGTGTGACCACCTGTGTCTGCCATATCCTGGAGGGAGGACATGTAAATGTGGACCGGCCTTCTACAGCGTTGATGCCACTTTCTGTGTTCCTCTGCCCGACTGCCCCGATGGAGAACAATCCTGTTCTGATGGAACCAAGTGTATCAATTTCAGCAAGTTCTGTGATGGACGGGTGGACTGCTCGGACCAGTCTGACGAACATGCCTGTGAGTTTTCAGACAAATGGAGGAGAAACTGTTTATGAACTGTAAAAGGCAAAACATTTGGGACAAACTGTTTTTTGTCATTTGGCAGTGACTTACAAGTAACCTTTGCTGCCTGCACAGCAGTTAGGAGCAACCTGGAGTTAAGCGTCTCGCCCAAGGACACATTGGCATGTAAACCAGTTAAGCTGAACCACCGCCCTGTAGCTGTAGGAACCATTAATACACTTCATGTGGAGAAATATTGAACACAGAGTATATGAGTCACCTTAGAGATAATCACAGCTAGCCAGGAGTTGAACCTAGAATCTGTGGTCAGACACATTTTCTGCTGCATCACAAACCTTTATAAGAGGATAAATATAATGCAAATGTTTTTAGTATAATTAAAATTAGTCTAAGTTTCAGAAGATAGACGTTCAGATGATTTGAATAAATTTTCTCTTTTTGGGACATGATCACAGATAAAATATTTTGCATCACGCATTTTATTAGGATTGCTCTATCCCAGGCTCTGCTAGTCTGCATGCAGATGCGGGCAAGACTCTTGGCCCCAAGATGGTCCTGACTGCTGCACCAACAGTGTGTGAATGAATGTGATGTGTAATTTAACTGTCATTGGATAGTTTCTCTTTTTTTGAATCATTTGCTGTAAACCCTACAAATGTTGTGTGTAAATATTTAGAGCATCAGCAGTTTCTGAAATAAATCGCAATTAAATCACATTTCTTCCTCATTCTGATGATCAGTTTGAACTTCAGCGGTTCATTTTGTCCATGTCTGCAAATTGAATCCTGTCAAGTTGCTGTCATACAATTGGCTTATTCGATATTTGTGTTAGGCAGTTGAACAGGTGTATCTAATGAAGTGCCCTCTAAGTGTGTGAACATTATCTTCAACATTGTCTTTCTCTTTAGGTCCAAACACAGAGTCTTTCGGGATCAAACCCAGTGACAGTTATCCTACCCAGTCTCATCCCAACAGCCAACAAGACCCTGTTCTTCCAGTTAAAGACTCTGTGTCCTGTGAACTCCAGCACTGCAGTGGCCACGGCAACTGTGTCACAGAAGACAAAGTTACTCGCTGCCATTGCTTGGCTGGTTACAAGGGAGAGTTTTGCCAGGAGACAGAAAGTGGACACAGCCACATCCCTACTGTCCTGGGTGTTTTCTGCCTTGTTGCTCTGTTGGCAGCTGCTGCTTTTATGTTTGTTAAAAGGTATCAGCGATTACTTTTGCATCCTGGCCACAGGGATTCTAGCCACCTGAATCCGCCTCATCAAAACGCATGTATAAAATAGATATTTGACTTGTTTTCTTTGGCGTCAACAGGAGAGCATGGGCTTCCCTTAGAAACAGATCCATGGACAAAGAAACTCTAATGGCCAACATGGGCCTGCCATCTGAAAACACTGATTCCGACTCTGAGGTAAAAACCTTTTACGATATATTAATGAGAAGGGTTTTTGAATCTGAATTTATTTACAAATATGAATGACTCATTTAGTCAACATATTGTAGTTAATTTTGTAGTTCATTTTATAGTAGCCTACAATGGAACAAACTTAACATCTTGAGTTTTGATGCTGACTGAAGGTTCTCGAACACTTTGGAAGCTAAGTAACCTATTAACTTTTGAAGTATTCATCTCCATCTCCAGACAGATCACTGTAAATAAATCTTAGAAATTTAAGTATTTTGAAAATTATTGATCGGAAATATTAAGTTTTATAAAAGATTAACTCAGACTTTCATCATCCTTTTGGCCAAAGAGTCAAAAGATCTAATTATGTTTCATCTTTGGGGAATTACAGATTATTCTTCTGTATTTCCCAAATTACATGATGTATATTCATATTCATTTGTATTTTTCAAATTTGTGTGTTTATAAATGCTGCTTTCTATTGTATTGCTGTTGTTACTGAACAGGCCAAATGATGATGAAAATTTCTGATCTTCATCAACAGGAACTCGAGTCCCCAGTGGATGTTAACAACCCCTCACTTTTGTTAAAATCCCTCCAGCCTTAATACTGAACAGTGGAAATTTGGCTGATCCTGGGGTTATTGACCCGATATTGCAAGTCATATCAGAATATATTTCTTGGGTCCTGAATTACATGTTGGTGCAGATTATCTTGTAATAAACATTATTTGACATGAACCATACCCAGACTTTGTCTTACGTTCATTTATGATTAAAGTAGGTGGATGCATATGAGATTTTCCTGATGCAGGCCATTTTAACAAACTGTCCTGACTGATGTCAATTCAACTTCTTAAAACTGACAGTAACTACAAATGAATGACTTTATAACCAAGACTTTGAACAGACAGATTTATCATCACGTCTAATCCTTTCACATTTACTTTGTCTGTCAGTGGTGTTTTTAATTTGACTGTGCTGACACTCTTACAGTGTTGTTTTACTGAAGCTTACTTGTCTTATCAGCTGTTGAGTGTGTGAGATTGTTTTGTTTGTGTGAATCAAACATTCCAGACCAGGAAGGAAACAAGGAGGGCAACCTCAGTCATGTCTGTACCTGTAGGTTCATGATTACAAGACTCTTTTTCTGAAGCGTCAGAATGTTTAAGGGTTAACCGTGCATGAACATTTCACTTCTCTCAGCTCAGATTACAGCAGCAAAGTGTTGTCCCTGATCTTCACGTCAGTCTGGAGCCATAATTGTAACCCAGTACATTTTGAACTAAACACTTCCTTGTAACACTTGGGTTCCTTTTCTTTAATTTGTTCCATATTTGTCATTCATTGCTTTTCTGTTAATTTACTTCCGCCTGACAGTCACCCAAACCTACTTTTAACATAGACAGTTAAGGTTTGTGTGCACATGAATTGGAAAAATAACATCCACCAACATTTCTCATCTTGAGATCATGGATGAGCCGATACGATACCGACTATCTTTACTGGTCAATTTCTAGTAAAAAGTTAAATAAATGGATTGGATATTAGAAAAAATAGGATGTTATCCAATAATTCTAATGATCATATGCTTTATTAAGCACATATTTAAAAAGCAACAGCATTTTAGACAGAACAATACACATTTCAACATTTCTCTCCCTTATTTGTTTAATTTGATATTCTGCTTATTTTCTGCTTGTTTATTAGGATTTTAATGTTTCCTCTGTCATGAAGTTGTGTTTTTATCAGCATGAGTTTATCTGTAAATGTGTCTGTTTTTCTGGCGGCACCGTCTAGTGACACTTTTTTGATGAATCAGTTTGAATTTTTGTGATGGGTAGGTGATCAACTAAGTATGTTCCCGTTACAAAATGTACTAATTTTCAAAAAACACCTATCTCTTATAATAGGTGAAACTGTGAAAATTATATCTAGCTGGTGAGATAGTGTTTCATCAACTCCTTGTTTTTAGTTGTGTAAAATTGTGTGTGGAGGTAGTTGTGTTAGTGCATTGCATTACCTTTTATCTGTATGAAAAATGCTATATGAAGAAAGATTGATTACTCTCGAGTCTGGAAACCGGTTGCACATCAGGGGCTCTTGTTTAGGGAAAATGATGTGAAACTGCATCTGTTAACAGGATAAAGTAATAAAAACTATTTCATTAAAATAAAACTCCAAAGCTAGTTAACAATAGTAACTAGAATAAAACATGTATAAGGTCAGAAAGTATATTCATGCATTTTCTACCTTTGACAAATCCTGTATTTGAATCTAAATTCGTCTTATGTTGATGCTGCTAGAAGAAAATTAAAGTATTTTGTTTGTTTTTGTTTTTGTTTATGGCTGATGGTGATTTGTTTCCCTTGTCCATGTGATCCTTCTACATTTGCCAATGACACAGCCATTTGCAACTAGAACTTAAAAAAACATAACCCAAAGGTGTTTTTTGTACTGTAGAAAAAACTAATTTTACCAAACAATGCTTAAGAATGCATAATGAAGCATTTGCAGACTATCACAGAATAGATGTGTGAACGCCTGTGCATGTCTGACACGTGAGTTGTATCCTGTTCTGACTTGCCTTCTCTCTTTATCCCACCCACTGTTTTTCATAATATTCATTCTCAGGTGAGGTCGTGTGTGAGTGTATGTGAGAAAGGCAAACAAAGAGATCAGGCATGTCATTTATTCAGTTGTTTCTCGGGAAAGGTGGAGTGTCTTTGTCACCTTTTTAATTGGCGTCATTCCTTATTTTGAGTCTGAGAGGCACCACTCAAATGAAGGTTACCTTTCCCACTCATTAATCTGGGTGAGTCAGAGATTACCTACAGACAATTATGAAATGTGTAGTTGCTGCATAGGGTTTACTTTGTGCTGGTGTGTACATGTTTTAACAGCCTCCTGAAGGATAAAGTAGAGGGAGGAGATCATTTTTATTTATGTGTTTATGGGAAAGGAGGCCAGGTATTCATAGGTTTCAGCTTTTAGCTCATTTTTTAAGGGACCCAGACACACACACCGACATCAGGACAACTTCAACTCCGCTGTCTTCTTTTCAGGATAGCAGAGCTGCATTCTTTCATCTTGTGAGTACTTGTTTTTGTTTTATTTTACTTTTCTTTCATTATGTGCTGTGCTGCTGGGATATGGGGAACCTGAATAGCAAGAAAATCAGAGGAACTTTAACACCACTTAGTCAATGTATCTGTTAACCCACCTATGAAGGAAGTCTTCCATCTTAAAACTTTATTTTGGCTTTCCCACATTGTGATGCAAAACCTTGTTTCTCATATCAAACAATAACGGATCCTGAATGAGGAAAAACCTGCGCAGTAGAAGAAGAAGAAGTGTTAGTGAAGTAGATTAGTGTTTGAAAGGGCACGGACTGCACACTTACTCCATTGCCACAAAAATACTACTTTATATGTATATATAAAATATATGAAACAACAGTGAACAGGCATTACATTTACAAAATTCAATTTTCAAATACATATACAAAACGTTTTATAATGTAATTATTATTCACACCCAGTGGAAGTACACATAACCAGTAAAAATAAAGTGCACATATTATTATTCCAAAGTACAGTAATAATAGGAATTTTTACACGTTTATCTGCCAGCTACAGCCAGCTTTCTGGTCATTTGCATGTCGTGATTTAAAAGTAAAATCTATTTAAGGCACCACGTGACAAGCAGGTCACAGTTGTGTTTGTAGGCAGTAAAACTATATCATTAACATCCTATTGTTGCTCTGCGTCAAATATAAAGTAAATCTAATTTTTACATGAAATATGATGGATTTTTTTGCACAGAAGTGAAAAATAAAAATAGTCAGGGATACAAGATTCTAATACATTTATGTGAGCCAGTTTAGTCTTGCTCCACCATTTAAAACTTATTTTTAGAGCATAAGTCTGCAACAATGTGATTCATCTTTGTCATGTTTACCTGGTGTGTTTTTTAGGGTGTCTACATACATTCATCCATCTCGTCTCATATTGTCATTCCCTTCCCTTAGGAGTCCAGTGTTTCCTTCCATCCCTCCTTGTTTTCTGCAATGTCCACCCCTTCTATTGTTCCCCGATTCTCCACAGGACTGCCCACCTGTGGAGAGCTGCAATGCAGCAGCCATGGTACCTGTGTGCCTCCTTTGGGCGGAGGAACCAATCTGGTGTGCGAATGTGACCTGGGCTACCAGGGCAAGTTCTGTGATGACAAGATCCATGGGTCCTTAAGTCTGCCACTGACCCTGGGTGTGCTGGGTGCCATTGTTGGCCTGGTGATCTTGGCGTTCATTGTCGCCAAGGTCCGGCAGAGTCAAAAGAAGAAGCGCAGGTACTAAAACTTCATGGATGGAATGTATCATTGTTAATGTTCCCTTGTTTGTATGGGATAGTTTCATGTCCAGTTTTTAACGTTTAGCTGAAGTTATGGGCAGAAATTGAGCATACTACCCCTCAGTACCTTTGTATAGGTGTATAATTGCTTTAAAATGAAAGTGTCTTGGTTTTCGTGTGTTCCACATATCTTTTGTGATCTTATGGCCACCATAGTTCACTGACATTGAACTATGTTTGGGCAAAGTGCAAGTTAGCAAAGTAAATCCTATGTTTGTTAAGATCTGCAGTCACACCAAAAGACAGATCAACAACTATTTGTTTCATGTTTAAGTGTCAGCATAGGTCTTTTCAATCTTTTGGATATTTAACATTTATATTAGCCCATTTATATATATTTCATTCCCGAGAAAAGTAAATTGGACAAAGTGGCATCTAATGGTGAGACTGAAGATTGTTCACTCACCCTCCAAAACATTTGTGTGTTCACCCAAAACTAAAGTTCCTATTGATGCTGATCAAAGCTAGACAGCATTATTTGTATAGCACATTTCATACACAAGGGCACCTCGATGTGCTTTACCCAAAAACAGGCCAACATTTAACAGTCAGAAACATTAAAATGGATTTAAAACCTGGATTTAAAAATATTCACATTTGGTGCTTATTTTAGTTCCATAGTGAGTGAATGAGTGGTAACTTGTTCCACCAACTAAATGCTGCTTTACAATATTTGCTGTGAACTCTGGGCTTGACTATCTGATGTCAGTCAGTAGATGTCAGACGCCTACAAGGTTTTATAAGCAGATTAAAAAAAAAAAAAAAATTGTGAGTCATTGAGTCATTTAACCTGGGAGTGAATGCTGATTAAACACATTCCGATGCATTTAAACTTGGGATTAAACTGATTATTTTGACTATAGGGATTGGTGTACTTGTACTTGTCATTTGACAACACATGCATTACAAATATGCAAATGCCCACAGCAATACAACCAGCTAAACAAATGTGCATGTGTTTGTGGATTTCTTTGTGTGTATGCAGATGATATTGTTGTATTTGGCTGTGCTGTGTGTACTTGAACCATGTGGTTTTTTTTGTGCAGGATGTTTTCTTGATTTACTACTCATGTTTGTGTCTTGTCATTTAGAATGGGATTTCTTGCACTGACGTGCGTTGAGCCTCACAGCCACGCTGCACAGTTTGCAACAAACATTGTAGTAAATCTACGAATGTCACACTTCTTTTCAAAAGTTTTTTGCATTTTGCTTAATGTGATTTGGGTTGTTTCTGTTAAAAAGAAACAGTAGTTTAGTTTTTTCTTTAAACATTCAGCATCCAGGAATATCCTGGCAAACAAGAAGAGGTGTGTGTTTTTTTTTAATGACCATAATAATCACTTTGGATTAAGTGTCAAAGAAATTAACAAAAGACACTTCATCGTTTTGAAATTCAAAGAAAAAGACGTCTCAGTGTCATTCTGTCTCTGACAGGTGATCTTCTGTCCCTTTTGTGTAAATACACAGTCGAAGGATTTTGTGGCCATGATGTCGTCACTAATCTGAAAATGACGGATTTGTGAGAAAGGTGGTTGTTAAAAATCATGTGAAATGTTCAATAGAGGCTTTTCAGTAAATGTAAATGTACTGAGAGCTGTTTAACTATGTTCCCTCATGACTCAGGTGTTCATTTGTCTTCCACTGGTTCACACACAAAAGAAGTTTATCTCAACACAAGATGAGGAATTGTTGGTAAATTAACTGCATGTTTTTTGTTTTTTTGTCTGTCAACAGGAGACGTGCGGTAGAAAAATTTGGATTGGACATTGCTGTGTGAAGAGAGGTAAGGAAGTAGCTGAAATTATTTGCTGAAAGAGAGTTATCTTGAAATCATTTTCTCTGCCAAATGAAAATACGTTCACCCAAATTTTACACACTGGTCACACTTAGGTTAGTGTTTCCCAATCTTTCTGTATGGGGACCCACTTTTTAAACTATCGTGATCCAAATCAATGAGTTCAAATTTGTGCATAATGTAGCAAGTAATTTATAGCTATCTCTGTAACACCTAATATAATTTTTAACTGGTAAATGAAGTACAACTTTATTTTATGCATGTTTCTCCAGTGATTCCCAAAGTGTGGGCCCTGGCCCCCTAGTGGGATGTGACGGAACTGCAAGTTGGCTATGAAAGGTCTTATACATTATAAAAAGTATATTTTTTTAATATTAACTTTCATAATTAAGTTATAAATTGCTGTTAAATATGTATGACAGATATTAAGAAATACCTATAAGGAATAAAAGCCATGGTGTATTATTTTTCTCTTGTTTGGGAATGGCTGATTATAAGCATTAAATATTCACAAAAAAAGTTGGGGAAATTGTGCAAATTTATTTGAAAACCCGAAAAATATCTGTGGGTCCCAACCAGGTCTTTGGGAATCACTGCTCCTATCACTACCCAATCTTTATCCACTCCAATCCACTTAATTTATAGAGCACATTTAAAAAACCAAAACTGTTGCCCAGAGTGGTGTACAGTAACATTAAAATACCATAAAACACAAGTAAAATTAATGCTAAGTAAAATACATAAACTATAAAAACAGACAAAACTGAAGTCCTGCAAATAGTCATCAGATCCTGCTTTGTCAAGGAGACAAAGTATGTCTTAAGATGAGCTTTAAAAACAGGAAGCGAAGGGGCCTGTTTTAATGTTAATTGGCAACTCATTCCAGAGTTTGGGAGCTATGGCTGCAAAAGCCCGGTCTCCTCTGAGCTTTATCCTAGTTTCAGGTCCAGTCAGAAGCAGCTGATCACCAGATCTGAGAGACCAAGATGGAGCATAGTACTAAAGCAAATCGGCGAGGTATGGTGGAGCAGCATAGGAGTTATGTGCTCATGTCTGTGTGCATCTGTTAACAGGTGAGCAGCAGCGTTCACAACCAGTTGCTAACCCCAACATATAGGGCGTTACAGCAATCAAGGCGAGTTATGAGGAAGACAATAACTCTCTCAAAAACCTGCCGCAACAAAACAGGTTTCATTTTTGAAAGAAGCTCTTCTTTACCACAGAGCTTTACCAGAATCCCAATTTGTTCTATGCATGTGAGGAAGTATGAATACTTCCACATACAACTGTTGTTTTTTGTGGTTGCCTCTCACCTCACCCTAACATGTATTTACTTTAAAAGAACCATAAAAACAGAGACATTTAAAGTAATTCTCTCCTCCTCGTTCTCCTCCAGGCCAGACATGCCGCGTGACTCCATGGAGCTTCTCTTTCCTCAGCGCTGTTCAAGTATGAATCCGACATAGATGAAACCAGGTACTCTTCCACCACAATCCCTGATTATTATCATTATATTATTTTACTTCCATACTTAAGCATATACCAGGAACTCATACTGAACTGATGCACTGAACTTTTACTTGGCTGAGTAAAAAAGACTTGGCTGATCATCTGTCCGTTCTGTCCAGCTGTGGTCAACACACCTGTGACCCTTCTGGCATTCACCACATAAACTCAGAAAATGTTTCAGACGCTAATAGTGACAGACCTTCAGTGCTTTAACTCTGTTTTTCATTTGTTTTCCAGTCAATGTTTGAAAATTGCTGACCATTAAGGGCAAAGTTAATTTAGACTGATTACTCACAGGATTATAAGCTGGATGGTGAGCTTTTATTCACCCAACTGAATTATTGTAGACAGATGGCAAGATATAGCTGTGCGGTTTGTCATCGCTTAAACATCATAAAGTTAGGGATGCAATTTAAACATGTATTATTTCAATAAATCCAGTCAGCCATTTTGATATGTTCCAGCAGGAAAAGGCACAGGTGTCATTGATCGCATTCACGATAGGTTAATGTCAGTTCATGTGAGTCAGGACAATGTGAAAGTGAACCAGCACGAACTCTGAAACTCACTCGGCCATAAATCGTTTCATTCATTTCACCTGTGCTTTTCCCACTGTGACTCATCAAAATGGCTGCTGTGCAAAGGGACTATAAATCTGTTTCTGGAATAAGGTTTTACCGCTGCCACGGAACAATAAAGATTATTATGCTAACTTCAGGTTTTGCAATTGCAGGTTGCACATAGTTATCTCATAGCCTTATGCGTAAAATTAGCTTTTATGACAGTTTTTAAAAAATAATGTCTCTGTACACCTAAACTGCAAAAGCAAATGTACTGTTTATTTGTATGAAACATGAAAAAGTTTGCATAGTTGCAGCTACATTCATACCCTAATGTAACCTTTAAAAGATAATCATCTTTTGTTGCCATAGGAAGACACAAGACGATTAGAGAGAAGTGAAAGGAGACAGGATTATATGATGTTACTTAGATAGATTCAAAGATAATTTGTAAATTGAAATTTAAAACCCGGCAGGAGAGAGGAACCACCTTGATTTCCTTTCATGGTTACACTTTGAAAGTCATAATAAATTAATTCATTTATATCCAATATCAATGGTCATCCTCAAATAATTGGTCCTTGCTGAATAATCCAATTGTTATTCCTGTTGTTGTGTTTTGTATTGTATTTTTTTTGTGCAATCCTGACTGAATTACTGATTTATGTGCCTTTTTGTAACTATTGAAAACCCCAGGCTTTGAGTTGTAACCACTATACCATTCATTTAAGGAATAGTTTCAGTGTCTGCTTTATTTTAATTCTATCAAAACAGAAAATAGACTTCTGCTCAGAAGGGAAACAATGACTTGATTTTAATTCTTAATCTGTGTCTGACTGTGGGCAGAGACATGATTAAAGTATATCCTCAATGATCCTGAGAGATGATTGTTAATTTTTTATGTGCACTGGCCAGTATTTTTATTTCAACCATCGAGAACAAACTGTCAATCAACCGAAACCAAAAACTGTGCACACACCTACTAAAATCCTGTTGTGCTTCATTTTAAAATTCCTCTTCTGTCACAGATGTCTGGCAGGAAAATCTATCAGCCTGACTGTCTTTCCTTCTGACTCTACTTTATGAATGGGTACTGTTACTATTTTTAGCCACTTTTGTGTCTACTCATGTTCTTCATTGTTGGTGGCATGGTGTTTTTTTTTTTTAAATAGTTCTAAGAAGAAAAAGTAGAACAAGTGACTTTAATTCTGCAGAAAAACCTGTCTTTATCAATGTTATGTTTTTCACTGAAATACTTATTTGTTTTTATACACTGAAGTCATTGTTAATTTATCACGTCCTTGCGCTTATTTCAATGTACAGTCACACGCATATATTCTCTTGTTCTCAGCACCATTAAACTACTGCATGTGTTTAAATAAAAATCAGTTACTGACATGATAGACTTTGTGTTTTTTTGTCAAGAAATCTGGTGAACTTTGGTCAGAGTTTTGTTGATGTCATGAAGTAGCGGAATTTATTTCACATAAAAACGCAAACTAAATCACTAAATGATTATAATGATAAATGATTGTGGTCAACTTTATTTGTTTTCATTCTCAGACTTTAGACACGAGTTAATAATTATCTTTTCTTTCAGCCAAATGAGAATAAGATGTTGTTGCAGTGTTCTGCTGTGAGATGTCAGTGTGTATTAACAGTGAAAATACCCAGATGTCACACTGTGTGAGTCATTCAAACATTAACATAGTGTCTGTTTTAACTTTCTCCGGGATCCAGTGACATGATAACTATACTCAGCAGGTGCTTTAACAGAGAACAGGTATGAATCCCCATGTCAGCTCCTGCTTTACTGTTAATGAGGGGAAAAAGCCATTGTGTTAACATGAGGTAGCATTAGGTACGCCTGTTCAAATACATATCAATGCAAATATCTAATCTGCAAGTCACACGGCAGCAGCTGAGAATCAGAATGAGGAAGAAAGATAATTTCAGTGACTCAGAACGTGGCGTAATTGTTGGTGCCAGATTGGCTGCTCTGAATATTTCAGAAACTGCTAATCGACTTGGATTTTCACACAAAAGCTTCTCTAGGATTTACAGAGAATTGTCCTCAAAAAGAGATCATCTCCAGAGGAATATAAAAAGAATGGCCAGACTGGTTTGAAATGGAGGGACAGTCCAACGAGCCACTCAGTAGAACTTGCAGTATCACTTTTTTGTGTCTAATACTGATATTGATATCACAACCTCAAGTACTAGTCTCAGTCCAATACAGTCATTTAAACTACAAAGTGTATATTCGAGTTGATGCATTTACCACCTCATCATTTCAAGCTATTTCAAAGACCTAATTTTCCAACTGTGTAACAAATACTCTTCTCTCATAAAGAGGAAATAAGCAGCCTACGCCATGATTCGGGTAAAATTCAGTAGATGATTTTTATTTGCAGTCTGTGCATTGTGAAACATATACAAGGATCTTGGGTTGAATTGGATTTTACACTTTTATATTTTACGGATATCCAGTCCAGTGATTTTGACCAGTATCCTGCTGATACTAATACTCAGCGTTCATCGGTTCATCCCTAATGACAACCAAGTCATGCCGAAGAAGGCCAAGAGTTTGAAGGAGATAAAATCTACAGATTTTAAACATAACGGCTTCAACCACATGAAGTGACACTCCTGTGTGAAAGCTTTGTGGACTTGTCATATGACTTTGACATTAGAAACAGTAAAGAGACTTGGATGCATAATGGGAATGTATAATCCAGTATTTTTGTTGCTTGATGTATGTATTGTAACATTTTTGCTCTGTAATACAATTTAGGCCACTGCACCCATATCTGTACACTTCAAGCCTTTCTGCTCTTTTATAAAAATAAATATGTGCAATGCAAATAGATATTTATGCAGAGAGTGAGCCACTTGCCATGAAGATAACCTTTTTTCAGAAAGATATTTTGTAGCCATTCAGTACATACTGATAACTTATTAATAGTTTGTCACACCCTAAGCACATCTCACACCACCGCATCTATGTTTTATGAGTCACTGCATTCTTTTGTATAAGAGAGTTTTAGGCGCAGTTGTTTGAACACAGGAAACACAGAGTCAAAACTCCAAACTCCAAAAGATCTTTGTTGCAAATAACCTCAAATGCACTCATTCACTCACTCACTTACTCATTCACCAACTCACTCAGCAGAAGGAGGAAGATGGTGAACAACTGAACTGACTCTGTGACTCTCAAACTCCAAGATCTGGTCAGTGCAAACGCTTTCAGAATAAAATTCATGCTCTGGCAGTTTCATCTAAACCCAATACAACTACAGCAACAAAATCAGGAAGTTACTCTTACATCTGGGTGATGCTGAGGTTATTACATAATCTCCTTTGCGAACCGAACTTAATACAAGTTTCCCTCCTTAATTAAAAACAGTAATGCTTTGTCAACTTATTTTGAAAGTGCAGGAATTATTAATTGATCAGTAACTAAATTAAATGGCAACTGCTGTATTTTCTGGTTTCTCCATGCAATACAGCAGTTATTAAAACTGATCAACAATTTTGAACATTTTATGTGTCAAAAAAAAAAAAGCGCTAATGATTAATCGAGAAACAGATTAATCGATTATGAAATTAATCAATAGCTGCAGCCCCACGAAAACCTGTTCACGTCTCATATTATACTGCAATCAGACGTTTAAGTGACTGCTGATTTGTTGTTGAAGCATAGTTCAAACAGATCAAACAGAGGAGTTTGGTTGAAATGGATTAATAGGGTGGAAGACTGTATTTCTTTTTTAGTTTAACATTTGTATTTCATGGCAGCTGTCAGAAATGTAATGTGAGCGCTTTAATCGCGCCGGTTCGAGCTGAACGTCTCACGTGGCAGAGTCGACCGAAAAACAAGTTCTGCTTTATGATTTTTCTGGTTTTTAGAGTTCAAGTTTGAAAGACCTGCCACGTTGAGAAACAACTGGTGACTACAGTGTTGCCTTGTTTTAGACGTTAAGCCAGTTTAAACACTGGAAGCAATGCTGTTCAACAAGTCTCTTAAAAGAGACCAGCCTCTTAAACCGGTCCGACGACATAGTGTGTGTACTTACAAGGTTAACACAGAGGAGGCTGAAGAAAAAAAAAAAAACATCACTGCAAACACTAGTCTGTCTGCATGAATAGAGTCCATAATGACGTCTCCCTTTTCTGTCTTTCTTAAGCGAATATTTACCTGTGTTGTTGAACACAGGCCGTAACATGATCACACTCGTTTCTTCCCATCATTTGAATCAAAAAAGCAAATCAAAACTGTACAAAACAAAGCAGCATTTGGATGTTTCTTCAACCCTGTGAATGCAAACGTCTTTGCAAACTGCCACCACAACCAGACAAACCTGAATCAGCGTTTGTCATCATCAGTGTTTTTCTTCTTTTTCGCTCCTCTACACCTTCTTTCCACACACTCCTACAGTTAAAATCCTTAAGATGTGATTAGGTGCAGCTCAGACAGACCAGACACCCAGCCGCTGATTGTTTTTTTCCCAGAAACATAGTGAACATTTAATAAACAGCACTTGCATCACAACGCTCCTTCTTCTACATCATCACTGTAAAGTGCATAAGAATACAGTATTTACAAAACAAATCTTAAACATGAGGAAATATAAAACGCTTTCTTAGCAGGAAAGAAAGTGACCGTTTACAAATAAAGGGTGAGCATCGTTTCCACAAAAATAAAAGAGCAGGTTTCTACATTTTCACACAGACTTTTTTTTCCCCTACAAAATCCTTCACAACGTAGACATCCATTTGTAGAAAACCTCTTTCCGCTGTAATATTTCTGCAGTGTTATTAACAGGGTGTTTAATTGAGCCTTTCATGAGCCACATGTCACAGCAGCCATGGCTCCTCACTCACACCATTTAACATCTTATTATTCTTTCATACGTGTAGGTTATTTGATCATTCAATGGCCAAGGTAATGAATCACCACTAACTGTAGGTCAGTAAAGTATACTTTATGGTATTATTCGCGACTTTTACACATTGCAGATCCTTTCCATTTATTTTGCAATATGCCGGTAGGTCAGTAAAGTCTGAGGGTTTTAACAGTCGCTTCAATTGGAAAATAAATAGTATTCTTTCTCTCTCTTTTTTTGATATATATCGAATTGTTTTCTTTTTTCTTTTTTGTTGCAGATGACTGTTTAAAATGTCACCTGTTTATTTAAGTTATTTGATCACTTAATACCAGGATAATCAATCGAAAATAGCTGAAGGGGAACTTTGAGTATATTTGTTAGACATTTGAATATTACATATGACAGTAACGTACAGTAACGTTCTTTTCCTTTATATGTCCTTATTCAAATTGTTTTTCCTTTGCCTATAATGACAAGTGGTGCTTAAATACTGTTTATTCAAGCTAAATATCAGGATAATCGTTTCAAAGCGATGCCAGGGAGATTTTAAGTTTTGAATGTTACAGCTGATACAAACACCCTTTGTTTTCATTTGTTGGCTGTAAAATTGCCATTTTTCTTGCGAGTATATTTCCCTTTTCATGTTCAAGCATTTTTTTTTTCCATTTCCTTGCAGGTGATTGAAGTGTTTACAGCTATTCCATGAAGTTATTTGATCACTTGAAACCAGGATAATCAATCAGCAATGACTGTGGGGAGACTTGAAACTACTTTATGGTATTTTTAAAGACTGAATATTTTATAAAGGCACATGTTTTACGGCACTAATTTAGATTTGTGTTGTTATTTAAAAAGCCATTTCTTCTTCCACTCTTTGTTTTCCTCTACATGTCCATGTCCAAGTTGTTTTTCCTTTCTTCTAATAATCAGAGATTTTGGTCTTTTTTTTGGATCATATCCGATAAATAGAATGATATAGTAGATGATATAATAAATGTGGGGTCATTCTTTAATCACCACCTCCTCCTTTTTTTCTTTCTGTCCATGTTCAGGTTGTTGGACTTGGTCTTAGTGCTGTCCTGTGTCTGTGTCCAGATGTGGCCCCTGCACGCCGCTGCGGCTGCACGTGCGCCCTCATAGGTCAGCATCCCCGGGTCTGCCGCTGTACGAGGTGTTGACTGACCGGCCTGCTGGGCTTTTGGCCCGCGGGAAGGACACGTCGTCGTCCAGGGAGTCTTTGGAGTAGGGCACGCTGGTGCTGGCGTTGCTCCTGCGGTCCAGGCTCGGTATGATTGTGGGTCTCGGCGGCGGCTTCTGCCTGTACTGGGCTTCCCTGGCCGCCTCCACGCGCACCTCCCCGCGGTTCTTGCCGCCGCAGCAGCGGCAGATGCCGATGAACATGACGAAGCCTCCGAGGACTTCAAAGATGCCGCCGATGTAGCCCAGCACGATGCAGTAGCCCACGCGCACGTCATTGAGCGAGGACACCGTGGTGAGCTCAGTGAGGATGTGGGTGTACCAGGAGATGGGGATGATGGTCATGACGCCCGAGAAGAAGATCAGGAGTCCGCCCAGACCCGCTGCGGTCCAGTTGGGTCTGTCCTTCCAGCAGCGGACCCCTGGTATGGCCACGGCCAACCCGACCAGAGTCACGACCAAGGAGGCGACCATGAGACCCTGGGCCACCTCGATGATATTGTTGCCGAAGTAGGTGGTGTCATCCAGGCCACACTCCCCCCTCTGTGAGGACGTGGTCCTCCTGCAGATGTCCCAGATGCCCTGCTCGATGTACTCGCTCGATGGTCTGTTGGGGAGGTTGTTCAGGGTCCTCCAGCTGGGGGCCACGGTCGCGGTCAGGTCCAGGACCCATCCGCAGGGAGCCATGACCATCCCGAAGATCAGGATCCCCGGTGTGCGCAGGGACAAGCGGATCCACTCCTGCGCGGATCTCCTCGGCATGTTGGCTGCTGCTGCTGCTGCTGTTGCTGCTGCTGTTGCTGCTGCTGCTGCTGCTGTTGTCTGTGAACTGTGATGTTGGAGACAACCACGACTGAGTTTTGACAGAGACAACAGCTGTTTTTATATATATATATATATATATAAAAACAAGTCCGACTGAAACCTGTCTGTCTGGAGGTGGGCGGGGCTTCAGGTGGAGTACCTGCAAATAGAACAGGTGTGGCACTGGTGTGTGGCCGTGCACGCGCGCACAGGAGCTCCCCCCCCCCCCCCCCCC